>JAABNX020000052.1:16088464-16098675 GCA_015163995.2 Mormyrus lacerda | reverse complement strand
CCCCCCCCCCCCCCCCCCCCCCCCCCCCCCCCCCCCCCCCCCCCCCCCCCCCCCCCCCCCCCCCCCCCCCCCCCTTCGGGATCTTGGTTTCCGTTAACAGCATCGTATCGGCCGTCCTACCTTAAATACACTCGCCACCTTATCTAAACCGGGGAGAGAGAGAGAGAATCGGCAAATGAATAATGGCCCCCGTTGCGTTTTAATGCCCGCGCCTTATTCCCCGGCCAGAGAAGCCCATCCTGGCCGGTCTCTGTGCCAGATTCAGGGCTCTGTTTCATTTCTGTTATTACTTCCAACACAGAGACTGGCTGCATAGAAAATCAATTCTCGTCAAGTCCCATCTCTCAAAATCTCTGCCTTTACCGCCAGCCCCCCCCCCCCCTCAACAAGCGGCTGAAGCCCAATCACAGAACGCCGTTATTAGGCTGGGGGAGGGAGCAGTAGGCATATTATTATGTCCCCAGAACAGACCCTTATCCCAAGTGACGCACACACAGTACAGCGGGAGGACGAGAGACGATAATACGCAGGTCAGGAGATAGAGGGATAGACGTGGAGCGCCAGAAGGTGGCGTGATGGTCAAGGGCAAGGACTTGCAGCTTGAAGGTCAATGTTTCTCATAATTATATTAATGATAATCCAGGGTTAAACCATTTGTTGAAATGACACTGGCTAAATGAACTCATTTCAGGTTAAATGAAATGTTTGTGATCCACACTCCCAGTTCCTCAGCACACAATGCTAGTGCCTCTTCTTTACTGGTCCCACCTGTTCACTTCCCAGACAGCAAACACACACTGATGATGTTTCTGACCGGTAAAACACCTCCGGCTCTTAATGAAGCGAGCGCCGGTCCCCATGCACTACGGCCCTGTGACCGTGATGTCACCACAGTCCAGCTCGGTGGTGACGCAGCAGAGAGCGACTCGAATTACCCCGCAAACATCCAGGCCCCGGGCGGGGTACAAAGGAGCTGGTTTGGACCTGCGTCCCAGGCCACGTCTGTCCAAAAGGCTGTGCGGTGCTGGTGCGGACCCGAGCGAGTGCGTCGGCCAGACCGACCACTAATAAAACAAGCCGGTGGCAGGGGGGGGCGACCTTTGACCTTTGTGCAGATAGACACACCTTCATTTACGGGCTGAGCTCAGTATAAATAAAAGCAAGTGTTAAAAAGGAGTGTCTGCCTTGATGTTTACGCAGAGCACTGAAGATGCTGAGGGAGGGAGCAGGAACAAACAGGGAGAGCAGATTATAAGGATCCCAATAAAGAAATTAGAGACGACTCAGAGAGACTGAAAAACAGAGCCTTGCTGGACAACATCCACCAGACCAAAGTGCGTCAAAGTGCCACGTTTGGACTCTTCCATCACTAGGAGCTGGGGGGGAGGTGAGCTTCAATAAGACTGCCTGGCAGAGGAGACGACAGCAGCCTCTCTCTCTTTCTCTCTATAGTGAGACCTAATTCAATCAGGCAGAGAACAGAGCCCCGTTCACACTAGGCCACAGCACAGAAAAAGCTGACCCCGTTTTGGAGCCTGGGAAGAAGGGGGGGGTGTACGGTCGGGCGTGTATGGGCACGCCTCGATGGGTGGTGCGTAAACAAATTGGCACGGGCGGGCGACGAAATCCGTTTATATTTGTATTTTCATTTATTTTAGTGGCCGCTTTTGTCCAGTTTGAGGTGTGAGAGAGAAAGCAGGGTTACACAGTCCCTGAGGAAATTGGGGGCCGTTAAGAGCCGTATTCAAGGGCCCCATGGTGACATCACTCTGCCAACTGTGGGACTTGAACCAACAACCATCTGACCACAGGCTGAGCATCCTAATTCTTCGTAGGCGTCAGGAGCGACCCGCATCACCACTATTGCAACCACCCTCCCAGTCGGCCACTTAAAAGCCAGCCCCCACTCCCCCTTAAGGCAATGATGTCACACGCAAACTGTGTCATTAAAATGGACAAGCTTTCCGGGAAGAAGCCAGAGATCAGATTCAAGATTCAATGGGGCCGCGGAGGGTAGGGACAGGGCAATCAAACATCTCAGATCGAAGACACCCATTACCCAGAAGGCCGAGCCACACGCCAGCACAGCCGTACTGCATTCACCCCCCACTCTTCCAAGCCGTGTCATGTGGGGCCAGTCTAATCTGTCTGCCTATGCAAAACCCCAAGATACTGCACTCATTTCAAAAAAGAAAACAATGGCCAACCATGGCCGTCCAGGGGTTTAAACACGGGCCTATAGATAGATTTCACATTTTAACCACAGGGCAGAAATGGCACTTAACCTTGGACAAGACAAAAGGAAGGTGTACAGTAAACACAAGGCATGCGACGGACATGTGCACCTCAGGACCGCTGCAGCCAGAGAGCCGCTTATTAACCGCAAACTGAACGCAAGCAGTAGGTCCACCCCGGCCTCGATTCACATGAAGGACTGGAGGACTGGGCGACCTTTGAGCGGACGGCCAGGGGGAGGGGATACGGACAACGGGAACGTTTTTCCCAGAACTGTCCACATGAAGCTGGACGCTAAAAAAACGCCTCAAACGCGACACGGTGATTCGCTTAGAACACTTGCACTCTCGTCTGACTTTCACATAGAAGTATAACTTTAGCCAAAGGTCAAATTAGTCCAGGGTAAATATCAACATTAAAAAAAAACAATCTGTGTTTCATATTTTGAGTTCTTTTTTTATTTATTTAGCTTTATTACTCTTATTTTATTTCATCCTTCTGTAATTTCATTAACCTGTATGTTAGTTGCTTCTTTAATTGTTTTATCTCATGTGGAGCACTTTGAGCTGTATACCTTGTATGAAAAGTGCTATAAAGATTATTATTATTATCATCCAAGTTTACAGTGTACGATCGTAGCACATCGTGACAAGAGCTCTGACCCTAGTATCATCTGTGAAGACATTTGTGACCAAGCGGCATCATGACAGTCCATGGATGAGGGGTCTTAAGCATAGATAAACGCTTTCTGATCACCATTATTTTCCATTGCAAAGGGCGCCCCGTCTTCTCCAGAGTGTAGATTAATCCCATGTAGGCTAGATGAGATCGGTGGTGAGGTTTGAGCACCGATGGAAAATTACAGTAGGCCCCAGTATTACGGGAGATGGAGAAACAATCGGGTCGATGGAGAAACAATCGGGCCTTTTCTGTCCGCTATTTACAGGTGTGACTATGTACCTGTCACTTCAGCACAGCGGTAAATCATTGATGAAAAATATACCCAACGGGGATGATCTAAGCCGCACCACAATTAAGGCCGATTCCATTAGTCGGCAAAGATTAACAGCGATCGACCGAGTGAAATGAAACAGCCGGCGTGTTGACACACGGAATAAAGGCAAAGGGGACTCAGGCCTAAGCCGAAGCTCCAGCAAAGCAAGCCGACCGCAGAAATACACCGGTCAGCGTCATTAGGTATCCCAAAAGCCGGCGCACTCCCTGGTTTAAACTGCGCGGTGGGAGTACATGCAACAAAAGGATGGCAGCGAGTGGGTGTGTGCAAGCCTGGAAGAGGTGGATGAAGGCGGGCGGACCACCATCCACGCCGATCACCACAAATCATCTGCCAAACACAATCTCTGATGATCCTTCGCCGGCACAGATCCCTCAAGAAGCATGAACCGCTAACACTGGCAATAAAAGGAAGATTTGCGTGTCCTTTTATTTGGGGGAGGGGGTCGCGGTGCATTTTCATATTAGTCAAGCAAGGCAAGAAAAAAAAAGACACTGAACTATCGGTTATCACGTCACTGCGTTCGGGTTAAGATATAGGCGTATTTGTCCTATTCAAAGAAAAAAAACTGGGGGTCGATTCAAAAGATGCGTCCTATCCGCAATCAGCACATATTACTCCAAATAAATCGGCTGAGCTCAAGTGAAATACCACTGACAAAAGACGCGAAACGCACAACGTGGGACGCCCGCCACCCCCAAGGCGAAACTACGACTTGATATTTCCCTTGGTAGTCAAACACACCTAATGCTGGCTTTCTATCGAGCAGACCCCACTCGGGGCTTTCGCTTTGTATCTGCTCTTTCCTGCAGAGGTCCCAGGAGAGCCGGCCGGGGACTGGTTTTCTGCTTAAACACTTCATCGTCCTCGGCGCCACCTATAGCCTTTTGTGTGTCCGAAATCGTCTACACGGCATTTTTTTTTCTTTTACCTCCACGCCGGGGTTGATCATGACCGCTGACAGAAGGGAGAACAAACGCTGCCACAATGTAACGCCTAAGGGAAATATTCAATCAGAAAACGTAACACAAGCACACCTACCTGCACTACCGTACGCTTTAGACAGAAGCCAGCCCAAACTGGCGCAGATTTTCGCCCTAGTCAAATCGTACTGATCCAAAGGCTTGATGTCCGGGACCACGAAAGTCCTCTTCATCGCATTGGAATCCACCATAGCAAGATCCGTGGACGGGCGACGGGCAGGGGCGAACAGGATCGGGAGGTAGTGTCGTAAAAAGAAAACAAAAAAACAAGGAATTAGGCAGTCATTCTCTTCGCATTACAAGGCATCGGAAGCGTATGTGGTTCGGTACAAAAAAGCAACAAAACGCCGCTTTTCGGGCTTTGAAAAAAATGTCCCTTTTAAATCCAAATAAAGAAATCCGTTGGATCCCTTTTTAAGAGATGATATATTCCTTAAGCGAATACCCAAGGTCCATTTAATTTAAAAAAAAAAAAAAAAACAAACAAACTATATATATTTTGACCCCATTTCACCGTCCGCCCATCGCGGTGCAATTTCTGCGTCGCGCAGCGAGTACCGAACCCCTCCGATGACTGACCGAATTCCAGGTGATCCACGGGGACGTCAATCAAGCCGCCGGTCGACCAATGGCGTTTGTGGAATGAGCGGACGCCAGGCGAAAGGGGCGGGATCTAGGGCGCGTGAGCGCAACTAACAGGTACGGCAGAGAAGTGCGCACCGAGACAGGTGTATGACAGGTAAAACTTGCCTGTGTTTACGCAAGAGCGACCGGACAGCGTTTTATTTACAATTGTGTCAGGTTTAAATTGCCCGCTGTCTTTTAGCTACCGTCATTAATCAGTGATATACAGCGCGGAGATGTTTTGAAATGCAGTGTTTTAAATTGTAATAGACACATCGTTTAACATTTCGTTAATCGGTAATTTGGGAAGGCATGGTAGTTTAGTAGGCAGCACTGTTGCCCCATATATCCAAGGTTGTGTGTTTGGAATCAGGCCTCGGATCTACATGTGTGATGTTTGTACGTGCTACGTATAGGTGTTTCTAAACCATACATGCGCATGTAGCCTGTGATGCGCTGGCATTCTGCCTGGGGTATACTCCATGCTGCGTGGGATAGGCTCCAGGCCCCAATTACCCTGCCCAGGAAAAGCGATCGGAAGATGGATGACAACACTAGATGAGCTATTACTGAAAATAAATGGAGGAAAATGTGTATATTCGGGGAATGTTAGCATCTCACAGTTATAGCTCTTTTCGTTTCCCCCCTTCCGTTGCCCATAATACAGATGCGTAGGCATGTTATGTTTAACACCATTGCGGTTCCTACGAATAACACGGGGCCTAGTGTAAATAAGCAGTATTACCTCAGCGACCGAAATTCGCCAAACACGGATGACTGTTTAAGACAATGGAGCTAGGCTAGGCGCAGCTTTCCCCGACCAAACACATTCCTGTTGGGCTGGGTGGGGCGCCCATTAGTCAGGGGATAAAGACTAGAGCATCACCTGTCTGATTAATGATCAGTTTCTACCACGGATTTCGGCAGCGTTACCCAAACCACCTGCATTCACATACTATGTCCTTATGCAGAGATCACATTACTTAGGCTACATCGCATATGTGTTTCAAAATAGACAGCAACGTTATATTAACCTGCCCGTTTAATTTCCCACTGACAGTTTGATTATGGGGCCACGTAGACACGAGACTGTCCTGCCTGCTGACCCACACGGAAAAACAAGATTCCCAGGGAATCTCAACATCATGTGGCGAGAAGAGAAAGGCGCTCACGTCCCGCTGGTTTAATTTGGTAAGGGGATTACTACAAAACTATTTTAATCCCATTAAGAAATGTTTCTCTTGTATACTCTGGATATTCTTACATTGAACCCACGCCATCACTGAAGACGATAATGGCACAGGCGACAGTAATCACGCCGGACACAACAGAAACGTTACTTGTGATGGCGATAGTCTGTTCCGTGTCCTTGGGGTTTTTTGACAGAGGACCTAGGGGGTGACTCGCACTGACGGTACACTGCACATGGACACTGTAACCGAATTCCTTTTCCACCGCCAGGACTGTTCTTTTGTTGATCCTGAAATTGCATTTGATGGGCGGACGTTGGCGGCGCCCCCTTTCCCCTTTACTCAGCTATTCCGCGCAGGCTTTGCGAGACTCCCGCATCTGCACGCTTCGGCCGCTGGAAGCCTGCAAACCAGTTCTTCTGTAAGGGCGGTACCGGCTGCACTTAGCGGGAAGCGATTGGCTCTTCCAGGGGCCAAGCTCCCCCTTTCTTCTGGGTTGTTTTTTCGACAGGATTTTCCACTACCTTAAAAAACCTAGCCGCACGGCGTTGAGAATCCTTTTTTTATTATTCACGTTACCAATTATTAACTCACTGATATAATAAACGCCTGATTTTCCGTGTTTGATCTATTATGACAGCCTAGGACGAGCTTAATTTAACAAAAACTCCTAAGGTCCAACTGTGTAAGTTACGCAGGGCGACAACGGCCCCCAGCGGCACGTACAGGTACTACACGCATCTTACAATGTACATGAAACAAATGTCATCTTAGAAAAGGTCTTTATTCACCGCAGTGCCTCTAAACGCAGTTATATTACAAATTACAAAAGAAAGAAATATTCGACCATATAATTTCCCATATCACAGTTAAGCCATTTGTTCCCATTCAACCATCACCGGTTTTACCCACATCAGAACCGGATTGCATAACCATGAAAGCCCAGCCCAGCCCAGGAGGGATGGGCACTGTGACGTCATCAGCACGTAACTTGTCAGTCCTCCTTGAGTCCGCCGAACACAGCAGTGGGCACCGTCTTCTGCTCCAGCTGCACTTCTGGTCATCAAGGATGGAAGAATGTAGTTCAATTACATGTGCGAAAACGCTCACACACACACACACACACACACAGAGTCTGACATCAGCTCACCGTCTGGCTCGTCACCTTCCTCGCCTCCATCCTCATCCTCATCGTCGATGTCAATTTCGTCGGGGTTAGCTTGTTTGGCGAGTTCTGCCAGCTCGCTCCGCGATGTGTCGCTTCTGGGTATGTGGACAAGGAACACGCGCGCACACACACACACACAGGAGATCAGAGCAAGCTTTTTAATCCTGCCTTTGTTGGCAGTACTCCCTCCCGCTACAAATATGAGCCAGAAGTGCATTCAGATGGGCATTCCTGCAAAGCAGTGCCTGGTGCCAGCGAGCCACAGCAGGGGGCCGGTGCTCACCTGACAAAGAGTATTTTGTCTTTGGGTTTGGGCTGGTCCTGCTGCGCCTCGGCCGCCAGCTGCAGGGCTTTCTGCTCCAGCATCTTCATGTCGTCCACACCGCTCTGGCCGGGGGCGAGGTCCGACACTGGGGACAGAAGGCCGGGCTGAGTCGCTGAGCGCCAGCACGTGACGCTCGCGCCCCGGGGAGCACCTGACAGTGTCGTGGCGGGTACCTGTCCCTGTGGCATTGGCCGTAGCCTTCAGCATCTGGGAGGACATGAAGTTGACCTGGGTGTTGTAAGTCGCCTGGACGCTGCGCTTGATCCTCAGCATCTCCCGGATCGTGTCCTCATTCCCATGCCGGATCTCGAAGTCCTTCCACGTCTGCCAGAACGTGGGCGTCATCTGTAGGTGGGGGGAGACGGGGGGGAGGCATTTATACGGCACTGTGGCAGGTTAAGGCTTTTTGTTGCCCTCTTGTACCACACAACCCTTATTCTGATACTACATCCATTAACTGTGGCAGGCATTTTACAGAAGTACTTTGGCTGAACACACTTTCAGAAGGGAACCAGTTTGCCCAGCTGTGTTTTAATTCCCAGCAGTTCCCCTTATTCGTCATCCCTGGGGGCTCAGAACGCAAAACCAACAGGTCTGTGTATAAATACGCATATGCAAAAAAACAGAAACGTTGGAAGCTTGGTCGCTAAAGTTATATGTTTCTCAATAGCTGAGATCTTGAAACCCCATGAAAATACAAAAGCCACGAGGCAGAGCATCACTTAAGGAGAAACATACAGATGCTGATTTATAGTCGAGCATCACGTATCTATCGGCAAACTGTAGCAGCCAGTCTACATGAAGCATGGCAGGATCACAGAAAAAGAGGGAATTAGCTGAAGCAGGCCATGCATTAATCATGGAAAATAACATTCGAAAGAGGGCAATTAGATCAGATCGTGGGAACAGTGCAACGCTGACACAGCCACTCGAGCTGATGTAAGGCTGCCCTCAGGTAACCATGGGAACCCCGGATCAGTCACCGGGAAACCAAACGGCAGCATCAAGGAACATGTTGGGGGGGGGGGGGCGTGAGCGCAGAGCTGCCTCACCCGCGGGTCGCAGATCTGCGAGCAGTAGGAGTAGATGGCCCTGGCACGGTCAATCTCGCCCAGCTTGCTCTCCATGTCAGCAAAGCGGAGGCACATTTCCCTAGCATGCTCGTCGGGCAGGACCTGCGGGGGGTGGGGGGGGCACTGCATTCAGTACATACTTTCTCTGAAATTCTTTGCACTGTAACTGTTTATTGTCATTTATTATTTGTAGCCGCCAATGTATAATAATGCCAGTGGTACTGTGAGCCTGCAACGTCTTTTGGGATTAACACAGGATCTATCCATCCATCTATAACCACCCCCCAAAATATCACGGTGAGACCCCCCACCCACCCACCGTGTGGACAGCTCACCTCGATGGCTTTCTGGTAGATGCTCCTGGTGTGCGTCACCCCATAGATCTCGGCCGCACGCTTGATGTAGATGTTAAACATGTGGTGCTGCTCAAACGTCTCCACGGCCCGCGTGGCTCTCTCGTACACGGCCATGGCGTGCCGCGCCAGCCCGTACTCTTCCTCCAGCTTGGCGTACAGCAGGTAGATCGCTGTCCAATCACAGACAGACATACGCCACAGTTAACGCCGGGTCCGCCGCTATCGCCGCGCGCACTCACACGCTGAGAAACCGCGAGCCTACGCCGGCGGCGTTCCTCTTACTCTTGGCATATTTGGGTGGGCAGCCGTCCAGAGCCTGCTCAAACAGGTCCCTCGCCCTCTCCAGCTTCTTACCGCCGTAGCGGTCAATGAACTTGGTGAGGTAGGTGTTCCAGATGTCATACACGTTGGGCCAGCGGAAGAGGGCGATGCCCCGCTCGTAGGCCTGCCGACGAGAGGAGCGCAGGGGTCAAAGGTCAGAAGAGAGAGAGCGAGCGGAGAGTATGACGAATGAGAGATATGCAGGAGACGCATACAGATCCCTCTCACCTTGAAGCTGTCCTCAAAATAGCTGTGTTCCTCCAGGAACATGGCGTAGTTGATGATGATCTGGGGCGTGGCGATGCGTAGATCGATGATGCGGTCGTACACCGCCTTTGTGGACTACAGAGGGAACGCCGACATCAGCGGGTGCAACATGCACTGAATGACTGCTCTGTCACACCTGAACATTGAACCTCGTCTTCCAGAACACTCTATTCTGAAGTATGGCGGGATAAAGGGAACAGGGGGTGGAGAGCTGAGCGCATCCCTGGCAAAACAACATTCGCGAGACGAACCTGAAAGGTGCCCAGACTCTCCTCCAGGTCAGCCAGCATGGACCAGACCTTCAGAGACTTGTAGACACGGTTCTGGACCGGTTCCGAGGAGTCAAAGTACTCTGCCTTTCTCGACGGGATGGCGGTGGCTTTCTGCGGATCGGGGGAAACCGAGAGGGAGCCGTCAGGAGTCTGGTGACGTTTAAGAGCCGGCAGGACCAGCCTGCCTATCGAGGCTCCTCTAGTGTGTGTGTCAAACATTGTCACACTCTGACTATAACGAACAAGTAATGGTTTGTATTCACAAACCGTATGTCAATATTTAACAAAGTATGCATGGTTAATAAATGTGGTCTGGTAAAATGTTCAGACAAGCACATGAAAATGGGTTTGTGTGCTCTTTGTGTGCTCTGACCCGTTCGCA
>JAABNX020000052.1:16050302-16067020 GCA_015163995.2 Mormyrus lacerda | reverse complement strand
AAAAAAAATCATAGGAAATGCCAGAACTGAAAATGCTAATTGGCGATGAACGTGGGAAGTGGCAGGACTGTGACTGTGGAACGTGACAGTCGACGTTTGAAGACGGCAAGGCTGACAGTGCCGAAGGAGAACGGAGCTCCACTTCACTCGGAGGACGACGGGGGGTGGGGGGGGTGGTTCATCCGGAATAGGCGCTCACAGGACGGCTTTCGATTGGTGTGCTGGAGTAAGCAAAACAAACGTCGGGCGCAGTAGTCAGACGGGTGGGATGGGGTTGGAGTGGTTACGAAGACTGGGAAGGTTTGTCCAGGTTTTTCATGGCGTCCAGGAAGGTGGTGGGCGTGATGATGTGGGTGGAGCCTGCAGAAGTGAGAGTCGCGAGCGGCCCGTGAGCCAGGATGTTTATCATGACACATGCCCATCGTTAGACAGTCGACCGCCCGGTCTTACCGATGAGGACCTCCCACTTGCCGTCGGTGGCGCGCGTGACCTCGTACGCGCTCCGCATCTCTGAGAGCGACACGCCCCCAATCACGAAGACGATGAGCCGGGGGCCACTGCGGCACTCCGCCGCCGGCTTGCTCTTGTGCCAGATTCCGACTCGCGCGCTGTGACGGAGCAAAACAGTAGGTCAACATAAGCAGACACACATTATTCTCTGTTGACATCAATGACATGCCCTCCAATCACAATTCCTAACCGCACATGCACCCAAAAATCTTCGCTGGCCAGCATGGGCACTCCTCTTCCTGTGGAACCATAAAGACCAGCACTCACCTGACAGCAGTCTGCGTGGTGGAGATGGGGGCCGGGTCTGAGATGAAAGGCCACAGCTTCCTGTCCAGCTTGTCTTCAATAGCATTCTGGGAAAAGGAAAAGGTCACATGAGGGCTACAGAAAAAAAACAGGCCGACTGAAAGTTACAGGGCATTTTCAGATAAGACAAAGAACAGCTTCCTACCTCCATCACGTCTTTAATGACGGGCGTCCACCGGGAGAGCTGATATGTACTCTCCGAACGCTCTTTCCTCGCAGGCAGCACTGTCCCAGAATTAGGCCCCTGAACCAGCCCCAAACAGACAAGGTTAGTCCAACTGGAACCCTACTGAACATTACTATAACATCTGGAGGAGACCTGCAGCTTGAACTGCGCTTTGGATCAGATCTATGGGCTTCACTCCTCACTGCATCTACAGAATGTCTCCGAGAGAAGCAGCAGCTTCAGAGAGTTTGAGGGCCTCGATATTGAGAGATATTGAGAGGAGAATCACCAAATCATACAGTTTCCGGCAAAATGTATCTTACTATAATTGAATAATAGTACAATATGCAAGTATAACTGATTCATGTACTGATTAAACAACTAATAATACTGACTCATTCATTTTATATCAAGCAGCTTTGGACTGCAGGACCGATGATTTGGAATCTGTCTCCACTGATGGTGCTGGATGTCAAGGAGCTCTTACCCCAGAGACTATGCAGCAACCCAGCTGTTGGAAGTTGGTGATGATGTGGCTGTCCTGCTGAACGTTGGCATGCTGGATGAGCTTGTTCACCTTCTCCTCACCAATGCCTGTGTGAAGACCGATAACCATGACAACCACACAGCAAACCAGGCCATGGTGTCCATAGGCTAATAGCTGATTCTGAAACAAGCGTCTTGATGAAAAATGGCTTGCTGTGTATCTGGACTGATTTTTCAGTCTCCTTTCTGGGGTGATGTGTGGTCAACTGTTCAAATCCTGTGGTTCACAGAAAGGTTTCACCATTGGGACTTTGAGCAAGGTCCTTCACCCTGTCTAACCCTGCTCTTTCAAAAGAAATGTGTCACTTTGGATAAAAGCATCTAGTAAATAAATAAAAAAATAAATATTACCTCTCAAATTAAAACCAATTATTCATAGTTTTAGAAAATTCAAAGTTTTAGAACAACAAATTCTGCATGGGCAGAGTTTGGCAGATGCACGTATGTGTATTACGCATGGAGGTCTACTGTTCTGCTTGCAAAAGAATGCAAAAAACACAGACACATCCTTCCTTTTGTGTAAGGCTTGGAGCCATAATGGAGACTTACCCTTCTTGTGAAATATGTAGAGCAGAATGATACGGATTTTATCATACGGATGGATCTCGCTGTTCAGCAGCACGGGAACAATGCTGGTCATGGCTTCCTTGATGGGCTGGCCCTCAGCATCAGTTCCCATAGCCAAGTCCTGAACAGCGAGTGAGGGTGATAATGGTGACGGGTGGTAGAATTTATAAAAAAAAAAAAACACAACACACACACACAATTGTTTAATCCCTGCCTCAGAGGCAGATTACTCTGGCCAGTTTTGCAGGGAATTTTGGCATTCGCAGTTGACATAATTCAGTACCTGTGCCTAGATTATATCAAGGCTGACAATGCTACAGAAGAAATGACCACTAATGTCACACATTCAGCACAAAAGTAGCTCAAGCAAAAATAACATTCAAAACAGAATGGATTTGGATTGTGCGAAAATGGCGGCTTTTTGCACGTTTGTGCACGGGGCCTAAATGGTGAACACACTTCCTGCACACAAGAGAACGTTCTGGAAATGTTTTAATGAAGCCATCCTATGGTCCTTCCCCTTTGCAGACATACTAAAGATCCAGATACTGTACCGTAGTCAAAGAAATGGTTCAAGCTATTTATCTGGGTATCTCAGCTGTTTCATGCGTTTGTTAAATTTTACCACCAGCTTAGTTAATTGATTAATTAGATTATTCTAAAGACAGTCACTGAGGTATTGATTAATCAAATAAGGTTTGCTAGTGATCACCACAAAAAAATACATGGGTGTATCAGATAGTCCCTGCACATTCTGGAGCGATGACAGGATTTGAAACGGCTAAGCTGACATACTTTGACATAAAAGTGTATCTTGACGCCATCATTTAAACATAATTTCTTTTGACTGAGACTTTTGCATAGTACTGTACATCTGGCAGGAGGTGCTCTAAGGGGCTTCAAATCCGGACACGTGGTGTGATCGTGCCGTAAATCTCTAAGTGGTTTATTCTCACTGATGAATATGATATATGCGTCTGACCTGCGCAGGTCAAAGTGTCATATTCCTTCTGTGTGACTGATGATCCCTGTGGTTGGTTGGCGTGCACAGTGCTGGTTACGAATGATGTAAGACACCGGAAACCACGGGGGGTGGTGTGAAGGGTGCTGATTAGTCAGAGTTTGTGGGAACATCTTTAAGTAGCTAAGCTGGGCTGATCAATTCAAATTCAAAAAATCATAGCTCTGACCTGTTCGACTTCACAGAGCTTGTCCACGTTGACTTTGAACTTCTTCATGCAGGCCTCAGCTAGGTGAAGATGGGTGGAATACTGCAGTAGAGGATAATAGAGTTTGAGTCAAACACGAAGAATCACAATAAGTGGTGACTATGTGACGATCTGTCAACCAGCAGCCAAAATGGACAGAACTAGGGACACAGAAGTGGGAAGAAAGCATGAGGCAATGACTTACCAGGCTGAGTTCTTTCTGGTACTGAGGCATCTTCTTGACCATCTGAGAGAGGTCCTTGATGTTGGCCTAGTGGGGTAAATAAGAACATAATAAATAAACTAACAAACGAGAGGAGGCCATTCGGCCCATCGAGCTCATTTGGGGAGAAATTAACTAACATCTCAGAGTTGTTAAAATCTTATCTAGCTCTGATTTAAAAACATCAGCCTGAGTGCGGAGTGGCTTTACCTTGTCAGTGGACATTCTCTTACTTTCACAGAAGGTCCGTAAGAGTTCTATCACCTTCCTATCTCAAAGGAAGACGGTGATCAGAACACTTGAGACCCACGTTAACAGAAAATTATGTCTGTCTGTGGAATTGATATTGCAAAGAGTGATGTCACCAAAACATCAAGACACACTTAGGGACTACATCTGCACGGGAGTGTGGTTCCTACTTTGTGACATCAGCAATGTGCATGTGCCTCAGCTGGACCCAGAGATCATCATCCTCATCCAGGAGGACCTCTTTTTCAAGGGAATCCCCAAGCCCAGTGGTCTGGTACCTGAGACGTGAATAATTACACAAGATAGTGATGTAGTGAACCGTCACTGATCAGACACAAACGCTGCCCCAGTACTTATGACGTGGACTAAATTTAAGGTTTGCTAAAAGTTTCTGCTGTAGATTAAGTGTGAGATGTGAACTATGCTTTTATGTGCTGCACTGCAAAGTGTGCAAGGTGTAATTATGTACAGCAAGGATGTACAGCAGATGTACTGCTGCTGCAGAGGTACAAGGACGCATGGCAGGAGCTCACTTGTAGATGTCCTGCTGAATGTCCAAAAGGTCATAGGCCATGGCCTGGAAGGTCAACTCATGCAGGATGGGCGACACGGGGTCAAACCCACGATTGACAATCAGGAGCTGAGAGCGAGCTTTGTCCACGCCCTGCAAAACACAAAACCCAATCCTATGGACCTTCTGACTTCTTCAGTTATAAATATCAGGACTGGGCGATATTTTCCTGTTATCGCTAATCGACCATATCAGACAGTTAACCCGGTATCGGCATTTAACAGTAATTACCTGTGATTATCGCCTTTGCAAAGACAGTAGGCTTAGGCTACGCACAAAGAGCGATTATGACATATGATTTTAGGCCTATAATATTTTAGATATCGCTAGGGCTGTCACGATAACGTCACAATCTCTTAGCGATTATATGGCAGATGCACAATCATCACCAGGGCTTTAGACGATGGGCAAAACATTTGTCCAGATGCCGGCTTTCCAGGACCGTACGGATGTTTACTTGCGCCCACAGTTTGGTAAGCAGTTTAGTAGCGTGCCTAAAATATTAATAAGATGCGTATTGTGACGCACAAAAGTTAGTGATCTACATAAATTCAACACATCCTTATGTTTATTTGTTTATTACATACAGTCGACTCCACTATGGTCCCGCACAGCTGAGCACAAGCAATCCAGAAGCTTTGGTGATCCGTGGCGGGTAGGATCAGAGCGGGGGGGGAAAAGAGAGCACATGGAGGAGACACAGGAAAGAAGGATTACATGCCTTGGGAGATCCATCCGAGAGAGGAAGCTTTTCAGCCAATCACAAAAGAGGAGAACTGGAGATAAAAGCGAGAGAGAGAGAAGAAAACACAGGAAGGGAGGAAGAAAACAACAGCTTAGAGCCTTAGAGCGATGTTTCCTGACCCGGTCCACAGGGACCCAAAGACGGGCCAGGTTTTTGCTCCCACCCAGCAGTCCAGCTGTAAGCTGGAACCGTCGGCGGTCCCTGAGGACTGGGTTGGAAAACACTGGCGAAAACAGATACTGGGAGAAGAGCGAAGTATTCTTCAGTGTCAAATAAATCATCTTAACTGTCTGAATGGCCTGGTACCAAATTAAACCTCAAAGGAGCTGGTATGGCAGTTGTGGGCGGGGAGAGAATGCCTGCGACCAAAGCACACTGCTGCTTCAAGCTCCAGGAGGCAAACTACTGTCCCATTTTTAAACAAGGATGCATACAGGATGCACCCAACTGCATGCACAAACAGTAAAGGCTTCTAATAAACTACTGGATAAATATATTTCCATTCACAGTTAATTAATTATAGTGTGAGATGTGTTTTGTTTGGGGCTGTGGTGGAGGCACAGTGCTTACCTCCCCCATGCTGGGATTATCGGCTTTGTGGGCAATCAGTCGATCGTGCACCATCTCAGCTAGTGTGGCGTTCTCCTCCGGGCCACTGAGGCACAGAACAGACATCTTTACACACACTTACGAGGCACGCAGAATTAGCACCAGCTAATGACTCTGATGACACAGTGCAAGCGGCCATGTCGTCGCGATAACTGTCGCTACGGGGGCATGATCACGCGAGGCCCTTACTGGCGGTAGCGGATGGCGGGATACTCCTTCAGCGTGTCGCAGAGCGTGGCGATCTGTTCAGCCAGCGCCTCCAGCCTCTTGGTCCGCTCCTCTGCAGGTACTTTTCCGTAGAACAGATGGAAAGAGCTGGGATCATCTAATGAGAACACCTGCAGGAAGAGGAGGGCGGGGTCAGGAGGAGGAGTCAACAAAATCTGACCAATGACAGACTGCTGTGAAACTGACTCCGACCGACACTGATACCAACCTGCGACTCGTACGGCAGGAAGGCGACATTGATCTCCTTCAGGGTTTTAATAGCTCGTGCCACCCTGGATCTCCCGATCTTAGTGAAAAGGGCATCTGGACAAACTGGACGACACACAAACACTCATGTGCATCAAGGGATTAAAAACAGGCTTTTCCTGTATCACAGACAGGGCTGCACATAACTGGTACGCAAGTACACATTCACCTTATAAAAGTGATATTTCCTGTCGGAGCGATTATGACAAGAAATCACTGTGCATTTCAACCTTTATGTGGCTAATTTATACTTCTTTTGTAGTATAGATGCTAAACTGCGCAGTGATTTGTGATAACGGCACGAATGCACACGCACAACAAACGCACATTTGTGCTGCTACGACAAATTGCCAGCTAAGTGCATCCCTGATTATAGATCAACCTATAAAGACAGCAGGACATTTCTTACTGTCAGTGAAGAAAACGTGAGCTGCTTTGTAGGTAAAGGCCTTTTCCTTGAAGTCGTCGATGAGAGAATTAACCGACTGCATCAGGGAAAAATTGGAACACAGGGCATAAAGAGGGAGAAGCTTTTAGTGTTAGTAACAATACACAACGTACAGTACAGTACTTTTTGCTCGCTATTGTGTACCATCTATAAATAACCGACATAAAGACAGTTGGTGTATTAATCAGCAATTGAATTTTGAATTTGGTGATCAGTGGTCATTGTTGACACCACAGCACACAGCACACAACAACGGAATGTGTCCTCTGCATTTAACCCATATGTGCCAATGTGACATAGCAGGGGGCAGCTAATTCAGCGCCCGGGGAGCAGTGCTTGGGGGCGGTACCTTGCTCAGGGTACCTCAGTGGTGCCTTGCTGGTCTGGGATTCGAACCAGCAACCTTTAAACAAGTGTGCTTCCTAACCGTTAAGACACCACTGCCAATTGTGGCTGCCTGACAGGGTCGAGTTCTCTTCTACCTTACCTTTTCCACAGGGGAGATGAGGTAGATGGCTTCCAGGCTGGAGATGGGCTCCCGCCGCTTGCTGATGTCCTCCACAACTGCAAAACGCGAAGTGACGCCTCGGTCGGTAGCTCGTCACACCCAGTATACAAACAGCCCCTCCACATTCTCATGGCCACCAGACCCAGCATGGGAGACACCAAACACAACTGACGACCGCCCACAGAAATACCACACCCACTAGAACAGGGTTCTTCAAATCCCCGACCTCGGTTCCAAATCCAGGCCTTGTTTTCAGTTCTTCCAGGTAGTTAGTTTAATAATTACTGATCCTGATTGGCCAGAGCTTTCACACCTGGCTCACAGGTAATGGAAGGCTGGAAAACCAGCAGTGCTCAACCCTGGAGGACTGTGATTTAAATAGCCCTGATTAACTGTTTACCTCAGCGGTTCTAAAATGCAAAACGATTAAACATGAAGTCTCCTAAAAAATAAAGCCAAACAGCTAAAAATGTCAAGTAAAATTTAATCGTTCCACATTTAAAACAATCAACTGCCTGTAACAAATTGAAATTTCACCACAAACTAAATGAGACAGAAAGACGCAGACACACCCCCAGGAGCCCCACTCACTTGTGACCCCCTCTGCCATGATGTCAGACATCTTGCAACAAGACGACAGGATGCGCATGCTCATGTGGTCTACAATCAACACCTGGAGGGGGAGCGAGAGGGAGACTCCGATTTCAGCCACACAAACCGGCCTCCTGCTCATTCACCTTTCGTCCCCTTCACTGCACTGGTTGCCTCTTCCTTTGAAATCACTTTGATTCCTCTTTCAATAAATGATACTGAGCGGCGGAAGCAAAGAACAGACACGGCATTCATGACCCAGGCACGCGACGAGTAAATCTGGCGGCACGGCCAAACTGCAGAAACTCTTCCTACCTTCCATTCCCCATCCTTCTTCACGCTTTTGATCACTCCATTCAGGATTTCTGTCAAGGAGAATGAGGTCATGAACCCCGAAGTCCCACTTGAAAGCTGAATAAGAGCCACAATAAAAGCAGAGGGCGGCACCTGCTGTCTCGCTGTAGTACCATCTTTGAGTTGCTGACTTAAATGCTTCATCTTTCCCAAAATTTCAACAGATCTATGCCTTGGATTCTACCTTTTTTGGACTCTCTGTAATTGTGGTTAATAAACATATAAATCATACTGCAAAACACCACCATCTTAACTCAGCTCATCTATTAATAGATACAGCACCAGTGACCATATTGTTTTATGGGTCATTTTCTGTAAAATCAAATGCTTATGAGACAAACAAAAACACTTTCGCCGGTTAATCGGTGTGACAAAATGCGTAGCAGGTAATAGAGAAGCTATGAAAGCTTTACCATATCCAGAAAAGAAAAAACACACCAAAATGTTCGACCACTTCTCAGAGGGGAGCTGAGGGNNNGCGGTGGGGTAGTCTAAGGTAAGTCTTTGGTTTGCTTTGGGTTTGTAATAGTAACCCTGCATAGGACACGCAGGTTTAGAAAAAGGAGCAATGGAGGGGAGTTTTGAGAGCTTCAGAGATGTGGGTTGGTTGTTCAGCCTAGAGAAACTAATAGGGGACAATGCACAAAGTCAGAGATGAGGATTCCAAAGAGGGAAACGTCCAATCAGACCGGCAGGAGTTTGCAGGATAGACATAGTTTGGACCCAATCAAAACTGTTTCGGTAATTTGGTATAAATTTTCATGATGCGAAACAAACCAAATTACAAAACAATGAGAAATGTCAGCAGGAGACAACGACCTTGTGAAACACTCATAGCGTTAAGTATGACCTTAAGAAAGAAAGAGAAAAAAACTTTCCATAAAGTCTTCAGTGCACAGTGGGTGTTTGGTTTTGCAAGTCCTTTTTAACAACGCAGCCCAACATTTGACACCCTTTAAAAATAAACCCTAATCAACCACACCATCACAATCAAATACATGTGACCGAAAAACATATAAAAGAACAAACATAAAAAAGGGGAAAGCAATATGTGAACTAACTACACAAAGCTTGCATTAGTAAGTCATTAACTGTGGTTTTCTACAGTGCTTACAAATGGGTCTTTAGAGAAACTGGAAAGGGTTTTCCGTCAGATCAAGGGCCTTCTACTGCCAGCTTAACTGGCATGTGACGGAAAAACGTTTAGAAGGTTTTGCCAATATATCAGTGTGCAAAACAAAACTGACTTTCTGAACTGAAAACATGGAGAAATTTAATAGTGAGTCAGCAAAAGAAAAAAAAAACACTCGTTACTAAACTTATAAATGCCCTATAAACAAAATGTTTTGAAATGCAGAGTATACACAGAAAGTTAAATAAGTATTGCACACATCAGTTAACAGGGAAAATAGTATAAATTAGACACAAGCTTCAACACTTCTGCACATTCCAGATTCTATCTGTCCTCCACTAGAACTAAAGTGTAGACTGCCATTGCCAAAAAGGAGTTTAAATAAATGGCCGACAATGTTTAACAAAACATTATTAATTGCAAATTTAAACTGTGAAATAAGACAGGAAGATTTTATGGTAATCTAGGAAACTGCCACACGTTATTTGAATATGACATAACTGACATGGTGTGTGTAATTTTGTACAGGACAAGAGATGCATTGGCTCACAAAAATATACCGGTTGGACAACACCCAGTGCTTAATCAAATGCGCTGTACACCATCAAGTCTTCAGAAATCAGCCAAGAAATAAGTAACAGTGTTACTAACTTGCATGACCACAAATCATAATAACCCATAAGATTTGCAATAAAACTTCATTTTGATCAGCAGCTGATATCGTTTTCAGTAAAGCTTCTCTTGAAGCAAATAAGGAAGTCCATGACTGCTGTACTGACCGAGGCACTTTGCTAGGCACCTGTCGCGTAATCAACGTCAACAATGTGCTTGCAATTAATAAAAGCCCCCAAATGAAATTGCTCTTTCGATTTATTTTGCACGAATTTATAAAGCGGACGCCACGATAATTTGCATTTAAATCACTTGTCACTTACTTTCTCCTACCACTACCTTCAAGCCACTTGGAGCCATCTTGCTACTTCCGTGTTGTCGTATAATTTTTTTTCCACTGCAGTGTGTTAATGAGTAGCCGCACGGTGACGTCACTTCCGGGGACCAGGTAGGTAGTGATGTCACTGAGCTTGTCTTCCGCGATGTGGGTGATAGTCATCATACTAATTACATAAGTTATTGATACCAGTATTACAGCACTTTTCCCTGTGAAGTTATTTTAGAATAATTTTTTTATGATCTCTCAATAGCCCCGTATAGCATTAACTAATAAACGATTCTGCCCATTAATATCTGTGCATTTTTGCAAATTTATCTCCTGTATTTTAAATATGTAACCTCCTACTTATATGAGAGATTTTTAACTAATTTTTAAAGCTTCTATTGTTTAGTATGCATAATAGTAGGAAACTATGCATTTATATAATTCTTAAATTTAAATAATAGTCATAGTGTTATCCCTTCTGTGTATCACTCTTGGACCTAACAGATGAATTTTTAGACCCGGATATCCAGATTGCAGCACGTCTCGTCTTGATTCAGACACTGATACAATCACCTGCCTTCAACCACTGGAATTCCAGACCATGATCCCTCTCTGCCTCATCTTTCTTCTCTTTTACAGAAATTTCCCTCTGCTCTGTATGGTATATTTCGGGGATTTTGCTTTTTATACAAATATTTTCCAAAATCTTTTAAAGAAATATTTCTCATATTTGCATTTTTAAAAGCATATTCTTGAAACCATTATAATTTGCTAAGCATTGAATTTCATGTTGATTCCCAGTTGCCAGCTTTTGTGGTATGGGGTGTACTGCCTATTTATATCCCCCACCAGTCATTTACCCTTTAAAACCATGACTACTTCATGACAGTGATCTCTTCTCTGTGCTGTATCCCTTAGATCACAGCAGGCATCCAGCTGAATCATTTTGAAGTAGGATGCTTGAATTACACTAATATAATATCCAACTCTTTAAATGAGTCAGTGTTATTAAAAGCATCAGCCTAAAAGACTGAAATTACTTTAATTGTCACTGGTCATTTTGAGCACATGTATCTTCTTTGATTACCTATTTTGTAAGTGACCCAGTCTCATCAATCTGTCCTGTCCTAAATAGTGGGTGAGCCCTTCATCTGGTTTAATGCGGGTCAGACAAAAAGATAAGCAGGTGGTATCCTCACACCATCACAATCATTGTGTTTGGCAGCTGTAATTCCAGGTTAGGGCCTCCAAAAGAGTAACTTGTATCTAAATTTCAAAGGCCTATATTGATGTAGTTTCCTATTTCACAGTAAGGTGGCTTACATTGCACTGTTTTCTGAAGGGTGCATTTAGCTAGTTAAATATTATGTATTTGCATGCATATGGAGTCAAGATATCCTTCATACAGGCTCTGCACCACACTGTGAGCATCCAACTGTGTCTGTCCTACCCTGATCAGATATTCCACCTTCATCCTTTCAGCTGTAGCATCCAGTCTGTCATCCATCAACTGACTTTGCAGGCCATACAAAAATAAGCCTGAGAATAGGTGAGGTTTTCTCTGCCTCCTACACTGTTTGCAGGAACATAAAAACTGGTAGATGGCAGTGTTCCTGAGAATTTCTGGATTGGACTGACAGAAAAACAGAACAGAGATTTTATCAAGATGGCTGCTGAGCTGACCTGCCCCATGCCAATAAAATACATAAACTTTCCATCTGATTTCATCAAGTCTATGTGCTCATGCAGAGGGACACTTTGCTCCTTCGCTGTGGTTTAGTCCCACAAGCCCAGCTGTTTGCATCCCAATCTTCAGGACCACCCACCCAGCCAGCCAGCCAGTCTGTAATTCTCTACTATTACACCAGCTGCACAACGTGACTAATGCAAGGAAAAGTGTCCAAGATTGTTAAAAGGTAGGACAGGGTGTTTATATGAGCTGGCAGGCGACATCAAGGAAAGAGAGAGAACAGCATGCAGTACCCTAAAACACCAGAGGTTCAAGTTCAAGTCCAAGTTCAAGTTCATTTATTTGTCTCCCTAGGGAGAAATATGAAATAGAGACAAGGGTGCTGCCGCAAAGACGAACAGAAAAAACGCACAATATATAGACAATATAGGGGTGGCGCTGACCATCTTCCTGTACTTGAACGTCTTTCTCCACTGCACTGTAGCCTGCAGGGTTTTCTTCATTGTGGATCGCATCAGCGCTTCTACGCTTCATATATGAAGAGGTATTCTCCAGCTGCATGCCCATGAGTGATTCTTGGCTATGATTATTCATGAAATAAAGTCCCTCCTAATGTTGCAATTTAGTTTAAAGCTGCCAATCAGCAGCCACACTTTGCAGAAGATCCAGATGGTAATTTGGACCAAGTTGACCAAATAATCCCCCAGCAACTGAGCACTATATCCAGAGACTCCCAAGTCTCACTAAGCCCCAAAATCAATTAAGTAATGATACTCGACATTGGTGGTATCTAGCACCACACCACATACAGCACATTTAACACTGTTAATAATTCGACTGTTTGCATCTTTAACCCATCTGTGCTCTAGAGATGCGCTTAGTCGGATAACTTGTTGCATTAAGGTAGTCTGGGCTAAATGTAAGTGAACAAAGACAGAGTCAGTTTAAACTGGGGTAACTTAAATCTGACAAGTTATCCGGCTAAACCAGCAATGCAGTTTCATAATACAGGCCCCTGTTCTCTGGTTGTTATATGTCACTGCAAGCACCATGCTAAGACAAACTCCTTATAAGCATGAAGCAGTACGACACTGTCTAACAGCACCAAAATTTTGTGCAATAATAAAGCCCCTACAGAATGACACTTAAATTATCTGGACAGATTCTGTGCACCTATACCCAGTCTATCAGCTGTATAACTGTAATGAAAATAATTTCCCTTCGATTTCTTGATGAAAACATTTAAATCACAGTAAGGATGCAGATACATTCTGGTGAAAACATGGCACACTTTTCACAATTCACAATTTTAATTTTTACACCACCACCTTAAAAAAAGGAGGAAAAAAAACAGAAAATAACTTTATATCATATATATGGTTTCAAGACCACATAGGTTTCAATTTTAAAAAATAATCAAAATATAACATACACCAGAAGTACAAAATGTACAAGGGATGAGGGTTGCCATGTCCATTAAAACATCCATTATTCGGGGGATCTTTTTGGCACCAGTGTACCAGGACCTGACGCCTCTTTTCTCTGTCCTCAGTCCCTCCCCTGATGACCTTCAAGCTCCATAAAGCAGGCAGGCCTCCCTCTTCAGCTTCCTCCGCCTCCTCCTCACTCTTCGGTTGCCAGTCCCGCCTGCTTCAGCAGCCGCTGCTCCCTGCGCTCTCGCATGCGCTCCTTAAAGGCCTCCAGCTCCTTCCTCTGTTCTCCCAAAACAGACCCAGTCAGCCCTTTCCCACTCCACAGCCCAGCTGCCAGACTTTCAGCCTCTTTATACAATGCATTTCTTTGTGATATTACTACCCTCCCCATCTGTATTACTCAGGGAATTCATTCTACCCGTAAGAAAGACAATCCATGTTTATCATCTCTATCCATCAATCGTGTATGTGACACAGAAAAAGCTTTACGTGCCCAGGTAAACATCTACTTTGCTAATGTTTTCACTGTTAAACATTTACCCTGATTTCCTCGTCCGGTGGGTAGATCTCCCTCTTCAGGATGATGGCAGGACCAGACAGTGATTTTCAAGGGGGAAAAAAAACATGAAAATAAGGATATTCCTCAGCCTATGAAACATATTACATTCAGTGCACAGGTGAAATTGACTCAGAATATCTCTGTTATTTTATGCTAAATATCAGTCCCTTGCAGTTTAAGGTACAAGGCAGGGGTCTATGCTCTTGACAGCACATATACTAACACCCACACTATGGGCAATTTAATGATGCTAATTCACCTAACTGCATGTCATAAGAGTGTCTGAAGAAACACATGCAACACAGGGAGACCGTGCAGAATTCACACATACAGTGTGGGGGCAGGATTTGAACATTGAACACAGGAGGTGCAAAGCACCTGTGCGATCTACTGAATAAACCCGTCACAGTGCCTCACTACCATCCAGTAGCAACCTTTTCAGTTGTAACACTAAAAATGTAAACAAAAATATGATTCATTGCAGGGTATAACACAGATGTTGAGAAGTTAATTACAGACTCCTAGAGAGAATGCTTCAAAGTAACAGCAATATTAGACATGAAGCACACCACTCAAGATGGGAAACACATCAGTCCAGAATATAAAACGGAAAGGTGGAAGACTGACGTCATACACACCTTCCTTTTCACCACATACTCCTCGAAGTACTCCGCCTGATTTGAGATCCAGAACATGGTCACGGGAAATGACAGGTACAGCATCATCTAGTGAGAAACCCGCGTTGTCAACACCCACAGGTCACTTTCAATGAAGTTGTCAGATTTAATACTTTATTTTGGAAATATTGTATAATTATACAATATAATATATTTCCATAATGAAAAATATACAATATTTTCAAAATAAAATATTACATTTTAGTTGGATAAACTTTATGAAACTTTATGCAATTATTATAAAACTTTATAATTTTACAGAACAATTAGTAACTTAACCGGTGTTAGTCGTTACGTGACCAGCAACCACACGGTTATGGATAGCAATTCTAGCGGTCATAAACTGTATAAACTGATCTCCATAAACTGTGGCGACATATGCATATTATTATGTCATTCGTTTATGTTTCTTCTGTCTGTGTATAAATTGAAAATTTACAAAGGTTGTATATAAATGATCAAATTATTTCATATACATACCCGGAAAATTTCTATTTTGACTCCCATTGCTGTAACCTTGACTGCACTTCCGGTATAATCCGATCTAACTGGCTCTCGGTAAATGTCATTCCCGGAGACGTCCAATCAATTTTACATATCGGGTCATTGAGGCGGGTCTATGTAATGCGGCGGGGACGCTGCGAATCCAACGTGAATTGGTACGAAACGTAACCTACGTTCGCTGCTTGTGATGGCCCGTGTTAAATATGTATTTATGCAAATAATCATTTGTTGAAGTTATTTTATTTCGTTCTTGTCGCTGCTAGTGGATGCTTTCTGGTATCGTACAAGAAAGTCACCAAGTGCATTATTAACCTCTTGATAGACCACTGAAAAAATATTCTTGTCCTTTGTACCTAAACAAATATTTTAAGACGTCTTTCTGAGGATTGGGAGCTAAAGGGCCTTTTGTTTTGAGCCGTTTTGACCGCGGCGGAGACGTCAGGAGAGCGCAGGGATTGCGCTCCAATCCGGAGACAAGTAACCCGAGCGGACCTGCGAGGTACAGCCCTCTGCGGACCGACGGTGTTCTCCCCATCGCGACTGAGACGGGAGATCCTCAAGCCCAGCACCAAGTCCTCGGCAGTTAACATGGACAACCGAGGCTTCGGCACAGGTAACGTATCCAGGGATCCTGCCCCTGGGTTTCTTGCTTTTTGTGGGGGGTCGTGATGAGTACTTTGTTTTCGGGATCCCCCAGTGCGTTTTTTCATTCTTTGGGCGATAATAAATCGCAGGTCTCCTCTCCTGCTCCTTAAGGCAAAAAAGCCAGCAAAATTGTCTCAAATTAACCCTATTAATAGACTAAGGAGCGGTTCGCTGCTGGATAGCCGGCTATAGACGGTTGCCCCCTCCCCTTCCCCGTGTTGCGTACATCTTTGCTGCCAAAGGTATACTTAGTTAACGTATAACGGAGTTTATAGCAAACAAGGGCTGCAGGGCACGTTTCCTATATGTCCCGGACATGTTATTTGCATCTACAACCAAAACAGTTTTTCCTAACATTAGCCAGTCCTGGACGGAAACCCCTTGCGGGATGATTTACAGCTAAACACAGGTCTGCTTTTTCGGTATGTTTGTGGTATGTCAGATTGTAGTCTGGCATCTGCTCGCCTAATATTTGGAGAGCGTTTTCTCCATTGTGAGTGTTAAAATGGAGTCAGTAGGCATCGGAGTAAAATGGCCGCCGTGCTCCCGGCCGCTGTGGCGACGGCCCCTTTAACTGGCGGCTCGCGACATGATCTCCCCATCTCGAGACAGGCTGCTTGTGAAATGATCGTCCGCCTATCGCTCTTTATCATTATTTTCTACATTATCCATTGCGTGTTTTAACACGCCATCATTTGCACAGCATATCCCCAGCACGCAGTACTGTAATCACTCCCCAAAGCAGGCAGCTCTGCACTTGCAAGCTTTGGATAAATGTGACAATTAAAATACAGAGGAAGCACTTAAATCTATTGACTGGACATAAGCGGCAAGACTAGAGGTGGAAATAACCTGCTGAACGATCAGGGTTAATATAAATTTGCAAGTATTAAGGTTTAGCTAAAGTAGTGCATCACTGAAAGGAATGTAGTTTCTGCTAGTGCGTGCTTATATTCCATGCCAAGCTTTCATTCTAAAGCACATCATTTTACACAGTGTTGGGCATTTCAGGTCCATTAGCTACAAATCCAGACCAAGGTTTTGTTTCTACCAACCAGCTGAGTAT
>JAABNX020000052.1:16036138-16046732 GCA_015163995.2 Mormyrus lacerda | reverse complement strand
TGTGCGTGCTTGTGTGTGTGTGTCCGTGTGCGTGTGTGTGTGTCCGTGTGCGTGTGTGTGTGTCCGTGCGCGTGCTTGTGTGTGTGTGTCCGTGTGTGTGTGTGTCCGTGTGCGTGTGTGTGTGTGTCCGCGTGTGTGTGTGTCCGCGTGCGTGCTTGTGTGTGTGTGTCCGTGCGCGTGCTTGTGTGTGTGTGTCCGCGTGCGTGTGTGTGTGTCCGCGTGTGTGTGCGCTCATGCTAATGCCTGGAAACGTGAGGGTCTGGTGTTCCTCATGGGAGTCTTAAATTTTGTTTTAAACAAAATTATCTTCCAATAATTGTGTGACAAAAATAGTGGTTTTACACGTGTTTATGATTTGCTACAGACGGCTGTTCTGCTTTGTCTGTCTATGGGGATCATTGTCTTTCAGGTACAGCAGTAATTAAAACACAAGTTTTTCGGTCTGTAGCACCAGTGACATTTGGGTGGACGATCAGGAACGCTGCTTGCAGGTTGCCGGCTCAATATTCACTCCAGGGTGATGGTGGTAGATGTGCTTGCACGCGTGTGTGTGTGTGTGTGTGTGTGTGTGTGCGTGCGCGCGTGCGTGCGTGCGTGCGTGCGTGTGTGTGTGTGTGTGCGCGTACACGCGGCCATGCCCTTGCGGTCGTCTCCTGCCCATGTTGAATGTTGATCGCTTCAGCTGATGGCTCCTAAATTGGGGCTTAACCGAGCGGGGGGGGGAGCAGAGGAGGGCATGCTGATGTGCGGTGCGCCCAGCAGGCGAAACCAGAGAGAGATGGGAAGAAGAGGAGAAAGCTGGAACAGGACGTGGAGGCTGGTGTGGACAAGGCTGAGGCCGAAGGGGCGGAGCTGGGAGAGGCGGAGCCAGCCGACGGTACTGCCCCCTACCCGCAAACGCCCAACCCCAACCCGAGCCAAATGTCTTTATATGTAGATACTGGCCTGATTAGCCTGTCACCCTCCTGTAACATGCTTCTTGAGAGACTCACGCTTTTCTTTTTTTCCGTCTCTCCGTCTGACCTGCAGAGGGGAAGGAGGTTATTGTGAAAATAGAAGAGCCTGACGCCGCACCGGTAAGGAATAATAAACGTTTAGGGCGATCACCTGCCTCTGTGTGAATGGAATTAACGGCAGCTTCAGTCCTGGTGATGAAGAAGAGTGAAACTAAAACCAGGGGAATTAGGAAAATTATGATTAGTAGTTACAATGACTGCAGCTGGTTTGCATGCTACATACTAACATTGTTGATACTTTAACGATACTAATTTACTCAAGTGCTATTGTTTAGTTGTGTGTGTGCATACACGTGTGTGACAACACAGGAAATTCACCACCTCCTCCCTCCCCCCCCCGCCCCTACAGGAGGAGTCGGCCACAATGGAGGGCGACGGTAAGGCCCGCCCCTGTTTCCTGCCTCCCTGTCGTCCGTGATGTCAGTCCCTCTCGCTTAGCTGTCACCCTTGTTCCTGATCTCGCCCAGCCCTGACCATGCAGGAGGAGATCGCACAGGTGAAGAAGAGTCTGCAGGGCAAGCAGTCACCCGCCCAGGACAAAACGGCCAAGCAGAGGAAGAGGAACACCCGCTTCCCTGAGAGGTCAGGGGTCAAGCTTAACGCTCAGAGGTCAGAACCGTCCACTCGCTGCTTATGCTGCATTTCGCACCTCTCGTCCTCCTTGTATCCTGTGTTCTCCATGTTGACAGACCGTTGAGGCACACAAAGGGGAAGTGATATCAAAAGTTGGATAGCCACCCCGCTCCCTAAATGCTGTTTTACTGTTTGATAAAAATTGTGGCCTTGTGGATAAAGGTCGTCGACCGACTGTGGCAGTATGTTATGGAAGCGAAGGTGTTACCACATGGACAGTGGGAAGTGAATGGGGGTGGAAAGTGCATGTTGGTATGGAGGCCTGTTCCCGCTCAGCCTGACCTCCTGCCCTTGTTCCCCTGCCTATAGGCTCATGTTCGCCTGCTCCGTCTGTAAATACCGCTCCTTCTACAGCGATGAAATGGACGCCCATCTGGAGAGCAGATTTCACAAGGAACAGTTCAAGTTCCTGTGCGGAAAGCTATCCAAACCCACCACCGACTTCCTGCAAGTGAGTGTCCTGTGACCCCTGACCTTTTGACCTCCCCCGCTCCCTGTGCTGCTGAGGCCCATCTAGGCATTTTGATGAAGTTTTCAGGATGCTGGCACTAAGTATGACGGTGAACCTTGTGCTTGTGACAGGAGTACCTGAACGACAAGTACAAGAAGACCGAGCTGAGGAGGAAGCACATCGATGACTTAAATGCCGCCATCTGTCAAGTGCACAAAGATCAAGACCTGACCCGGGGTAAGGAGGCTCTATTTTGGTGTGTCTATCTGCATCTGCTCATGGACCAATCAAATTACATTTGCGTACATGAGAGGCGTGTCTGAAGTTTTTATCTCTCTGTAACTCCGGGGGGGCTTTACCCACCTGTATGGAGCAAACCGTCGCGGAGGGATTTATAAGCGCTGAATAAAACTGTGTGTCGTGTCCCTGTAGACTTGGGAATGGAGCACTTCCTCAGGAAGGTGGAGGCTGCCCACTGTGCCGCCTGCAACCTCTTCATCCCCATGCAGCAGCACCTCATCCAGAGGCACCTTAGGTCACCTGAGCACAATTTCCACCGCAAGGTGAGCATCTCCACCTCAGCGCCTCCCTACTGGACACATTGAGAAATGTTACACAAGACAGACAGGGTGGCAGGCAGTTATTGTGGTGAGATGAGGCAAAGTGGATTAAAGTCGGAAGTGATCGGCAGTGTACATTAACTCCCTGCCTTGGATGTTGAGATCCTGATGATCCCATCGCTGGATTTAGGCAGACAGGAAGCCCCTGAATTCAGTATTTACCATGCCTGACTTCTCCATCTGTGTTTCTGATCTAGGGGATGATGGAGCAGTCGAAGAGGGCCAGCCTCTCTGTGGCCCGGAGCATCCTGAACCATAAGGTCATCAGCAGAAAGCTGGAGCTCTTCCTCAAGGTAGGGCCCCTCCTGCCTATGTGCTCCAAGATTCCTGCAAGATTCCTGCAAGATTCCTGCAAGCTCGCGGTCATGTGGATCTCACTCTGACAGTGACTGTTTTGTCGTCTCCCGTCGTCTTCAGGGTGACAACCCGTTCAGCAGTAACCCGGACGAGCAGGACCCCGAAGAACACGCAGCGGACGCGCCGGAGGCAGAGCTGGCCAACGACGGCCATGACGGGGAGGAGCACCAGGGTGGCGACGAGGCGGAGGGCGAACGCCCGGCCGAGGGCCTGGAGGCAGGTGGCACGGAGGAAGAGGGGGCAGAGGAGGCTGAGGGAGACGAGCTGGGACAGGCGGCCAAGGAGGAGTCTCCGATAGAGGGGGATGGGGGCAGTGAAGAAGTGGCCGAGGAGGGCGATGGTGTAGAAGAGGAAAACGGTGATGACGGGGAGGCGCTGATCGCGGGAGCAGCAGTGTGACACCTTGTTTGGGGTGATGCCCCGTGTTTCTGTCCCGTCTCTGTTCCCCGAGCTCTTGTCTTCCATCTGACATCTTTGTGGAGAGCAGGATCCCCTGGGGGGGGGCACTCTTTTCCAGAATCGCAGCACTCCTTGTGTCCTTCCCCCAAATCTGCCCCGCCCTGTCATTTCCAGATGTAACACAGTGAGATGCGCTACCATTGTTTTATTTCCTGTGCTTTGCTGGGAATTATGGGAAAATGTATTTTGTATTATTTGGACAGGATTTCATTTTCATTTTGTTAAAGATGGTCGTTATGTCAGTTCATGTAACATACATTTTTGTTTGTCTTTTTAGACACTTAAATAAAGAGCGGTAGCTAAGATTCTGTTTCTTTCTGTCAGCCAGAAAATGACATGTGTTGTGGTCATACTGAAGCCAGTCCATCCCTGGAAGATCAGTGCGCACAAAGGGTCATTAAAATATCACTGTGCTAAAAGTTCACTGTAGGAGGAACCTGGGGATAAGCTAACGAACACTAGAACTAAATGCAAATGGAACCCAGACCAGGATGCGAATCAAACATACAACCCAGGAGGTCCACAGTTACAATGCTAACCATTGTGCTGTCCTGAAAATGGTTGAATGATAAATATCTCTGTACTACTACAGTAAAAATGTAATATGCATTTCCTTAAAAATAACACTATCCAAAAAATATCATACTTCACGCTAGAGGAATACGCTCCGCAGGAAAGCTTAAGCAAGCTTCATGATAAATACTGAACATTTCTAAGATGTTTCATGGAGATGGAAGGGGCAGCAGAGGAAGTGCACACACCTAAAGAATTTGGGGACACTGGTGGACAGAATCAGTAGCAGTGATGAGTAGAATCATGTTTCAGGAATCATTTGCTGTATCTTTTGACTCCACTAGATGGCGCTCTCTTCAAAAAAGGGTACCGAACCCAAAAACAACCTGAGAGCCTTGTTTGCTGGGGTCAAAAAATACAGCCAAAGAGTTTATGAGGAGGTATTTTGTCCATCACTAGTCAACTGCTACAGGTACTTAGGAGTGTGGTGAGGACCAGACATAGACAATCATCTCTGCGCTACAAAAAACCTTCCTCAACACTGCAGTGGGACATGTGCTTTCTGAGAGCGTTAGCAGAGGGTGACTTGGTGTGTGGAGCTAATCAACGGGTCAGAACTGCCTGCCCTGTAGTGACGTAGGTCCAGTGTGTCAAATATTATCAGACACTCAGCACCCATGCCGTGTCACATACGGGTTAAATGCAGAGGACACATTTCGTTGTGTGCTGTGGTGTGTCAACAATGACATTAGATACTAAATTCTATATTTTAACTGTTTCACTGACTTGGCTCAGGTAGCAACCCCCAGAGGCTTATAACCATAACCAAGGTTATAACTTTGGGTTGAGCATTGGGGTGTTTCAGGTCTCCACCTCCAGGGCGTTGTATCTGCTGGAATTGATTATTGGGGGGTTACAACCCCCACATCCTCCCCATAATTTATGTCCATGGCTAGGACTGACAATTAACATCTCCAGTTAAAATAAAATATAGCTGCAATCAGAATCTTAAATATCTTTTTAATTTTTTGTTGGACAGTCTGAAGTAGCGTTTTTCGTCTCATTGCTGGTGCAGCAGTACATGCATGAACGTGGTAAATAAAAATCTTGAATTTTTAAATTATTCCTTCAGAGTACGAGATGATTGACGAAAGCTGCAATCCCTTTCATAACCTCATAGTGGCGCATAAACCCTACGGAATAGGGGACCCGCCCGCGACGGCGTGCCATCCTACCTGACTTCAAGGTTGCGCAGTCACGCCCTTTTTGCATTAGTTACGTCGATAGTGAGCATACATTTTGAATTGGATATATTTAAACTCATTTAAATAATATGCAAATATGCATTCATATATATATATATATATATATGGTGTGGTGAATAAATTATGTTATAAATATTATTTAACAGAATAAAATATAAATAGATGTGACTTTATTTTGACCTGTGGATGATTGCATATTGAGATATGAAAATACAGGGTTTTACATACTTTTAATGTATTTCCACTGAAATTATCCAACCAGCTCTTGGGAAAAAGAAATACATACATTGGTAACATAGCTCGTTGTTCTTTGCTCAAGTCTTGGTTTCTTTATTACTATTATTATTATTTATAGGCCTGGACCATGCAAGTGGAGGCGACGGCATCCCGTTTCCGCCCGTCTGACTGGCCCGGGTGGGAGAGGGGAGCAGGCGCAGGGGGTCGCTGTGAAATCGCATTAAGCCGCGCGCGGCGTCCATCCTGCGTGTGACGTCAGCGACGTCAAAGGAGCCGTTTGTTCTGGATCACGGAGAGGAAGATCCGCGCGCGCTGACAGCCGATTAAACGAGGTAAATAGACGGCGGAGCGGCCCCATTTCGGTCTCAGGGGCGCGTCAAGCGGTCGCGCTTGCGACAAAGTGTCGGCTTCGCCGCCTGCGTCCGGTGACCGAAAGCCGCGCTGGATTTGTCTTCTCGGGTGTGCGGCGCCAATTGGGCTGCGAGTAAGTCTCAGCGGAGGCCTGTCGCTAAGTGAGTCAAGGAAAGATGGAAACTGGCGAAATGTCGCCGCTGTTTTACACGGCGTTTTTTTAAAGCCGTCGCTGGGTGACCGGTATTTTTTTACGACTGAGGACCCTCCGTGTCTGTATAGCCGTACCTCAAGTTGTCGCTTCGGATATAGGAGTAAGATGATGAACCTAGCCGAGTTGTTTTTTTTATGTACAGCCTCAAGGCCGTGATATGTTACGTCCTCCTCGACGTAGCCGATGTTGTGAGAGGTGGTTGCTACGTGTGAAATCTCTCGTACATTCTTTCATGAATACGTACGGACCTAAGTGGTATTCTTGAACGTTGTTTACGTTCGCAGATGTATTTTTGTAATGCGACGAAATTGCATTGGTTTTTGCGACCATAGGTGTATATCCCTACTACGGAGAATGTTATTTATTTGGAAATGTTTTTTCCCCCCAATTTTAGTCTTTGATTTAATGAGAGTCCATGGGCTCCTGCGCGCAAGATGCGTACGCAGAGGCGCAACACTACAAATTGCGTATCTCGTTAGTGTCGCTCTAGACGGTCTCGACTGTGTTCGGGTACATGTAATCTAGTGCTTCGGAGATAAGGCTTAGATGCAATCAAGTTTAAGACCCCCTATTTGACAATCGGCGCCGGGTTAAATTACGGCGAGAATACTGGAATTTGGGATTTTACTAACGGCGCGTTTGGGATTATTGGAAAAGAAATCGAAGCTGCCCGCAGTCGCCATTTTGTGCGTTCCTAGGAAGAGTGAGAGGCGGTCTAAGAGCTCTAAAGAAACCACTCCGTAAGAAACGGCGAGCTACATTTTCCACTTTGAATATGAAATCTTCTGCTGTGTAGACTTTGCTTGTGGTGTTGGATGGCTTTTGTGGCGTTTGAGCTGGCTCTCTGTCGGGACTTACCTATTCATACCTATTGATGCGCAACCGCAGTAGCACGCAGCATCATCCCATGATATAAACATACAATGTCCCCCTTCAGCATCGTCCGCAAGTCTGTACTGTAAACTACATAAAGGCGGTCGAATGGCTTACCATCCTTACCCTGACACGTACTGTTTGCATCATTCCCCTAAGCCGACATGGAAGGCATCATGTGCGCACATTAGGCATAAAGTCCCCACGAATTATACCGGGCCTTATTTGAGGGTGCTGTGTATAGTTGCAATCTTCATTATCTAAATCAGACAGATGTGAATTATTGGTCATAATGTTAAACGTTGTTTTTCCACGTTGGTGATGCCCAATAAAGTCTATAAAATTCTTGTTCTTTGATGGTAGTGGAGGCTTAGAGGGTGTATTGGACAGGAGATGGTCTGAATGTCATGGTTTTACTTAACTGACTTACATAAAAATAAACATCTGTTCATTTTTAAAGCAAGTTTTAAGTCATTAAAACACATGGTTTGCTACAAAACGTCTGGCAGTTGTCCTCTGTTTTGCCCTTACAGAAATATGAATGAAAGCTTCCCTTTGTGTGTGAATTTTTCCAGTGCTGCAGGATTGTTGGTCATGCCTGTCTGTTGCACAGCAAAGCTCTGTGATGATGCCATGATCACACGCATTTCTGCCTTGTCTGTGGTTTGAAAAAACAGTCAACAGTTAAATGGAGAAGGCATTAAAGCAGAGGCAATGTTTGTTTAGAGCATCATGGCCAGTAATTTGACCTGCAGGTGAAAAGTCACAGTGCCATTTTAGGCTGGCACCGCGTGTAGTTACTGTAATATTTCAGCCCACACTCATTGCACTCTCCCTCGAGTTTATTCTGCTGGGAAATGGAGAGAACGGTAAAGTAGAATTGCTTCACCCACGGAAAGTTGAGCTCACTGCCTCGCACCCGAGGTGGCCCCAAGTGGTCCGATTTCCCCAGGGATGATCTACAAAATTCCTTGTTTGGAGACTGAGCGCTGAAATGTGCAGCAGTGGTTTTGTTTCAACTCTTCCCAAACAATCTGGAAAAAGGCTGACACACACAGTGTTATGTAGAAGCTGCAGCCGGCTGTCCTGCATTTACATTTACTTGCTTATATGAGGCTGTTCCTCCATTTTAATCTGTTTATACACTTGAATATTTCACTGCAAATTCCTTAAAGCTGCAACCACACAACCCTTGTCTTATCTTAGCACCACAAGTCATTTTCCCACTATTCTGCATGCTTCTTCCTGCCACAGAATTAGGTCTAATTGTGTATGTGTGTTTGCTCCATGATGTAAGTCCAAAATTGGTGTAAATCATTTGTAAATGAAATGTTTGGGTTTCTCTGAAATTAAACGGTGCTCTGGTGGGGCTGTGGGTTGTACTGTCGTGATTGATTGAGGTTCGCCCTTCAGGAAGGGCAGACCCTGGCAGGGTGCGGAGCCAGGCCAGCTGTGGCACTGGGGTGTTCACCCCACCCCCAGGCAAAGCGGCGGGCCTAGTTTCTGTCTTAGAGCTGTGGAGTGATCAGCAGAGATTTTCCCCGAAGGCCTGCATTGTTTGAAAAGGCTTTGGTCAGTCTCCATGGTTAAGTCTAATGAGGGAAAGAGCAGAAACACACAGGTCATATAACATACCTACCCCCCCCCAGCTTTATTGGCAATAGTATTATCATGCTCACCACTCCAGTAATTTAGAATAGGAATGCAGTTGAAATGCTCATTGCAAACGATTTCTAAAAGGTAAAAAAGATGATAGAAATGTAGAGTACATGAAATGTAGCTATTTTTTTCCTGATCTGCTTTCAATAGCAGCTTCCAGTAATTTCCAACAAGTCATGATTTAGCAGTTTTAAAACAAATCATGAAGGGTAGGTAAGGAGAGGCTGTGATGTCTATAGGAATCTTTGATGGAAGAGCTCGACCTTTATATCCTTTTCCATGGAATGGCCACCCCCGCTGACCAAAAGGCCCCTCAGCCCGCTAGCGTTTCCTCCTCCGGCGACCGTATACCGGCCCGACAGCTGGTTAAAATCACTTTAGAGCTCTGAATGTTTTTATTCATTCTGGGAAGCTGAGAGGACTTGGAGGGTGGGTCCTTTTTCATCAACCAGCTGTGGCACCACCCTGCGTCCTCTCGCCCACTGAGCTAAGGGGATGAGGGCATGCTGTCAATGTTTAACTTGTGTGTGGCTTTTTGTGTAATATAGTGTGGTTGTGTGTGTACAATGCTCCTGTTATGTGGGTTAGAACAAAGTGCAGGGAGATAGCAGTGGGACGGCGGGGAAGGTGGAGGTGGTGTATCTGGATCGATCTGCTGTCCGTCAGTCTTATCAAGCAGTTTAGCAGTGTTTCCCAACTGATTCTTCGGGGACCCCCCAGACAGTCTGCATCTTTTTACCCTCCCTGCTACCAAATATCTGGTACAGGTGTGTTGGGATGTGGGCGGGAGCAAATATGTGGACCGTCCAAGGGTCTTTGAGGATAGGGCTGCGAAACACTGGCTTAGAGAATCTCTGCATGTTTGAAGTGTTTATGCAAGGAAAGTAAGATCTGCTAAAATGCTAGGCTCGATCTTGTGGCTTTTTGCGTGCGAGTTAAGCGTATCAGCAGATGGCATGGTAGGTTGGGGGGGGGGGGAGAGATGATGCCCTTGGGATGTGGCAGCGGTGTGCAAAAGAATGGCATGTGTAGGGGCTGTCAGCCATGCACACACTCTGCCCAAGTGATGCGGCATCTCCTGACGCGGCTGTGTGATCTTAGTATGTGATATTCTACTAATCCACACATGCTCGCTTAGCATTGGGTGTGTGTTAGACCTCTGGGTCTGTGGCTATGGTCCACCTGGGTGTCAGGATGGCTTGGAGAGTATTAACACAGCATTTTAAAAGTATCGTCAGAGAGTGCTGGTGTGCATGCATCTCCCACTTAGTGCTGTCTGGGGGCTGGCACCGTTTTGCATTTGTGAGGTGGACGCGATTGGGTAGGATAGCCGGAAACCGAGAATCTGGGCCAGGTCATCGTGAAAGACACGCACACCTGTCCATGCACTGCTGTGCAGCTGGAGGGAAGCGGGGCTGCACTGCTCAGATGGGTTCAGTCACTGTTAATTTTCACTATTGTCAGGATTCATTTGCTCATCTCTTGTTAGGGCTGTATATATTCTTCGTGTCCTCAAAAAAAAAAGTTGATATTCATGTGTTGTGCAGTTGCCATGGAAACCCCACCATCAGCCTAGTTGTGGCTTTAACTGGTTCCTGGAATGGAAGAAAGGGATGGTGGCGTAAGGAAGAAGGAAAAATGGCCAGTCTGCACTGTGGATTGTGGGTACAAGCGTCTAGAGGCCCCCCAGAGTTACCCCAGAGGAGTGGGTCTCTTCACTGTGGATTGTGGGTACACGCGTCTAGAGGCCCCCCAGAGTTACCCCTGAGGAGTGGGTCTCTTCACTGTGGATTGTGGGTACACGCGTCTAGAGGCACCCCAGAGTTACCCCTGAGGAGTGGGTCTCTTCACTGTGGATTGTGGGTACATGCGTCTAGAGGCCCCCCAGAGTTACCCCTGAGGAGTGGGTCTCTTCACTGTGGATTGTGGGTACACGCGTCTAGAGG
>JAABNX020000052.1:16007927-16018047 GCA_015163995.2 Mormyrus lacerda | reverse complement strand
GGTGGGGGGAGGGACTTGACATCTTGAGATTTGTAGTATTCTCAGGAGAGGAGGGTAGAGACAACATGCCTTACACTTCTGACCTGTATACATACACAATATAATATATATTATATATACACTCACCTGGAGGTATGAACAATGATACGGATGCTAGTTCAGTCTTGTTGGGAGCTTTAGCTCATCGTGCTTTTGTTTTTGTAGGATCTACTGTAGAGGTTTCTCTCTCTCTCTTTCTCTCTCTCTCTCTCTCTTTCTCTCTCTTTTAATGATCGTTTTCGTTTAGCCCCTTACGACACCCTTCGAAGCTACTGTATGCCAAACCATTTCTCAGTGCTGACAGTCCGGCAAGGTGTGTGTGTTTTTTTTTTTTTTTGTTTTTTGTTTTTTGTTTTTTTTCTAACGCTCGTAAAATGACCTGTATGAGTATTTAATATTTTCTTGTCCTCACCCCTCATAAACAAGCAAGACAGTGCCAGAATCGAAAGCAGAGCTTCTTCGTGTTTTTTTTTGCTCCTTGCCCTCCCCGACAGGTGACGCAGAACAGGGAAGTGGGCCCCTGAGGGCCGGTTGTCATTTCCTGTTTAGTGTGATGTCACAGCTGACAGAGTGATAACTTTCAATAGGCACCCCCCCCCATGTGGGCTTACCAACATGTCAGGAAGGGGATTTTTTTTTTGATTGCTATGCTTGTATTATAATTCCTCACGCAGCTTTGGAGAATTTTTCTGCACTTCTTCCCCATCCTGCTGCCCAGAACCCCGCGCCAGGAGCCCCTGCCCCACATAACAGACATGTAACGCACAGGGAGATGGTAGTCGCCATTGTATCACCCCCTGCAGGCCACACGTCCACAATTTTTCTTTCTTTGGCATTTTTTTATTTTTTTTGTGTGTGTGTCTTCAGGAAGGTCCACTTTGCCCCCTCACAGCCCATGCATGAGTGTGTTCATCTTCAATCATTTTATCTGGACTGTAAATGGTAGGCACTTCGGAAGCTGTAGCAGATGCAAAAAAAAAATCAAAAATTGAAAAAAAAAATAACTTTTTGAATTTGTATCATTCTTGATTGTAGTGGAGTGTGACTTCCTGTTCTGTTGGGCACCAAAACGGGATGAGATGTAAGACTCCTCCGATTTTTTCTTTCCAAGTTTTTTGCTAGTGTTTTCCCCCATCCAGAGCCTGTATTGTATAATAATTCTAGTTGGCATCTGTTTCCTATTTTTGAAGGGATTCAGGGTGGGTGGGGCACCAGAGGGTTTGTGTACAAATAAAAATAGTCAACATGGCATTTTATCCATTTAATATGTTCAGGTTTAAGTCTAGTTTTAGCTGTATTTCTTTATTGTATGCCTGACTCCCCCACCTACCCCTCCCCAGATCTGTATATCTCAAGTGGAGCTTCAAGAGTCACGGAGCAGATTATATACTGTTTATGTTTGTGTGTGCGTGTGTGTGTGTGTGTGTGTGCGTGTGCGTGTTGGCAGCGTGGTGACTAGCATTCAGTTTTAAGTGGGGAGGTCACGCTGCCATTAGTGTGTTTTTTTTTTTTTTCCCCCCCTCTTTTCATTTCAGTGAAGTCCACTTATATCAAAGCTTTGTTTAAATAAGCAAGAGAAATCACCTGTTTCTTCATTCCTTCATGCCTTCATGTATTCTGATTGTTTTTTTCGTCTCTTCCTTACCAGTTGGTTATGTGCCATGGATATTCTGTTCAATGAAATCGCTGACCTTTGGCACGGCGAGGTTTTGCTTCATTCAGGTTTACTTTTTCTTTTCCTCCTTTAATTACTGTTAGAATGTCACTGAGTACGGAGGAGAAAGATTTTGTCTGTTATGATCATGGAATAAACTCATCTCTTTTTTAAAAAAAATTAAAAAGAAACAAAAAAAACTACCTTTGTGTCATGGGGCAGGTGTTTGTCTTTATGGAAGAAGGGCAGTGTCCCCGCTTTTGTTTGTTTGTTTTTTTGGGGGGGAGGGGTGATTATACATTGGCTGGAAGGTCTGTGTTAAATCTCGTTTCCTGAGGATGGTTGGTGCTGGAGAACGTTCCCGTCGGTGTCCTGTGGGCCTTTCTCTCCCAATCCTGTTCATGGTGACCTGCTGCTCTGTCTGAGCTCTCGGTTAGCCTTGGTTTACATGTTGATTGAATAAATTGCACATTGCAAATCACATGAAATGACGCCTGTGTGGGTTTGCTGTATGGTCCACGGCGCAGTTTCCTCACTGCGGGCCGGACGTGGAGTGGAGTGCCACAGGTCTGCATAATGCTGTCCCCCTCCCCAAGCAGATTTCTGTGCACGTTGTTGCTGTCTCATTGCTTTTGGTTGAAAAACCACAGTTTTCCCCAATCGCTTCCTCTTCCATACCTGAGAGTGCTGACACTCAATAAGACTCTGCCAATAAGAGCACCAAGGCTTGCGTTAAACACTAATGAAGGTGGAGTTTAAATGTTGTGCTGTATTATTCATGAGCCGCGTGAAGGGTAATGGGCTTGAATCCCAATCTCATTTGGTAAACAGACATGTCACTTAAGGTTTCCTATTAATTCTTCTCTCCTGATGCTGATCAGGCAGGTTATCGCAGAGAGCGCGGTGCAGGTGACCAGTGTTTTAACACTGCTGGAGTGACGGAGCCGTATGCGTGATTACGTACAAGATGCTGACACGCTTACCTTGTCAGCCTCCAGCAGCACGAAGACTGGGACAGGCTTTTCCGGTCTGTGTCCACGATTTTTGGAGTTTCCTTGATGTGATTGATATTGTGGCTGCTCAGTGGTACCCTGCTACCAGACACCCATGTTGTTCAAGTTTTTGATTTATGCGTTTACATCATTGACTCATAAGAAACTGATGTATCTAAATATCTGTAATAACACTCATAATCCAGGGAAAATAATTGAAGCACATACTGCCCTCTACTGACATGTTTTTGCCAACACACTATTAAAAGATCAACCAGCCATTACATTTATCTTGGCATTTAATTTTAAAACATATGTAACATCCAAACAAACCTAACATACAAATATCCAGAGTATAAAAATAAGCCTCGGTATTGTAATTACTCATGTCTTTCAATTTACTCTTGTCATTCAGTTTTAAGTCGTATATGTATCATTATTTGCAATAGGTCACTGTGCCTTTAAGGTCCTCTGGCATATAGCTGAATAAAGGCATTATATCTAACGCGCTGTGATCTTCCCGTCATAAAGACACCTCTCCCATTTGTTCTTACAGACACTGTCACCTTCAGATTACTGATCTGAGCTACTACAAATTACATAATAGTCTTGCATCGAAGTTATGTCACTTTCTGACCAATGGGATTTTCACCTGGAACTGATTGACAGCATTAACAGGATTGGCTGCGCCTATGCGCTGTCCTTTTCACTCATTGGTGAAATAAAATGCACTCATTGGCTACGGCCAATGAGTGTGCACACCAATAAAATCCCTATCCTGTGCTTCCCTACGTTATATGACAAAGTCCCTTGGCGTAGTATATATGTACCAGGTCTGACTGATTTGTTTATGTGTTGTTTACTTTTAGACAAAATGGCGAGTTTCAGCTTTTATAATTTAATTACTATATCTGATTATTCGTCAGTGTCGCGCGTTTCTTTCAAAGTGCACGACTAATGGCCACAAGTTGTGTTTGCGAACTTCTTGATGACGATCCTAAAATATTGGATTATAACTACTGCGGTTTATTTGTTAGCTAGACGATTCGGATTTAGCAAATGCACGATCGTGGCAAATTGCAATCTCACAGGGCGGACACGGGACTAGGGTCATCCGTCCCTAAAATAAAAAAAAAATCATTCAGACAAATGTGGGTCAACAACGACTGGTATGCTTGTTATTCATCTAATATAAATATTTACCGAACATCATTTCACATTTGATTACGACGCTAGGAGCAATGTCTAGCAAGATTACAAGGTTTCTGTTGTTGCCGACCCGGTTCTGCCTGTGTCTTTTATCTTTACTTTACTGGGTCCTGGTATATGGCACGGCTTTGATAACTGCAAGCATGGTTCTGACCCGTATTGCATGGAGAGGACTGAAGAATCCCCGTAAAACATTTCAGTGGACAGTTCGCAAATCCCCACCATCCTGCCTACGGGACCCCGAACTAGGAAGACACGGATATGTGCGGGCCAGGGTAAGGGCTTATAATTGAGAATCAACTTTGAAAATACACTGCTTGAATATTTCTGTCACCTGCTACAGTGTGAGATATCCAGTGAATACAGATAACACCCAGCCAACGTAGAAACTAGTATATATTTAACCGTGCATAGGCATTTCTGTGCTTTTTGCAGTGGTGTTCTTTTGGCCCCCAGGTGCGCCCCAGTCTAACCCCACTGCCGACACTAATTTGTGGCTTCGAAACGCCTAAATTATAAACTGCACACGGCGTTAATTAACAGTATTTAATCTGAATGCACAAATTAACTTGTCAACCTCTCCTTGTTTATTTTTTTTTATCAAAAACGGCTTCGGTCTCTGTCCTTTGTGCCCTTTGTGTCACGTCCTCTGTCGCCAATGACTCAATGTCCCACCTTCTCTATAATTAGAAAATAACCGATAGGAGCGCGATTGGCACCAGTAACACGGGATTGAGGCCAAAAAGAGCTTAAATTTAGGCGAGCGCCTGAACCTCATCCCGGTAACGTCTCCACCCGTACTGACCCAGCGTTGAGGGGTGTGATGTAGCAATGACAATAGTGTCTTGGTGTCCTCCTTAATTTAATTTCTTAATTTTAATTTCTATCTGTCTCCGCTTTATTCATTGTCTCAGAGCTCCGGCCTGCGGCTCCACTATGTAGAGAAAGGAGATCACAAAAATCCTCTGATGCTCTTCCTTCACGGTTTTCCGGAGAACTGGTGAGCGCCGGCACGTACATCCCGAATAAATCTGCTTATTATCAGTCACCAGTAGAGGGCATTAAACAGCGAAGTCACAATTTCTCACGCAGCGTCTATCATCTGATAAAGTTGTTTTAAAATTATTCTTCCTGGGAGAGGTGATTAAGGAGCCATCTGCTTGGTTTTCCCACAGTTACAGCATGTGTCTGTGCACACGTATGCATCCCAGTTATCTTAATGGAGAAATCCCCATGATTAAAATTACTCCAGCCCCGATCTGGTTACTTAGCTGTTAAGAGACTATTAGGAATGATTCATTGCAATCAAGTCGTCGTCGCTGATATTACTGAATGTTTTACAAGGAAACATGCAAGAGAATTACTGGCAAAGTCTGGAGTGCTCCCAACAGCCCCCAGTGGAGTCACAGACTACCAAAGCATCCATACTAATTGTTAGTAAATTGTCAATAATTAACTGAATGTATTTATTTAGCGACACAATTATCCATCTTCCAAGACTGCAGCACATGTTTGCGTATATTGATATTATTACATTCTGTCTTTTAGTCACATTTTCTCAGTAAGAAATTCACCGTGTGGAAACATTATTGGGATTTTTTTTGTACAATTTAATTAAGCCTAATTTAATAGCAGCTCTGCTGAGAGACAATCCAGCTTTCATAGATTAACAGTTGGTCCCAGGAATCAGGACTGAAATTATTCCTTCTTTCATGTTCTTACTTTTATTGAGGGCAATTCAGATGAAGCCAGATGTCACTGTTTCCCCGGCTTATTGTAGGTACTCCTGGAGGTACCAGCTGTGTGAGTTCAGTGCTCAGTACCACACAGTGGCCTTCGACCTGCGAGGCTGTGGAGACTCTGCTGCCCCCTGCAGGCCAGAGGACTATGCTCTGGAAAATCTGCTGGATGACATCAGGGACACCATTAGTGGCCTAGGTGTGACTCTGTTTGCAAGGAATAGGAGAAATAAGGCTTCCAGATCCACAGTAGGTGGGATTTGCCATCTGTGACCAATCGCTGCCTTGTGCATCCCATTGGGAACCAGTAAGAAGGGGATTGAACATGTCAGTGATGGATAACACACAGTAATTGGTACTGTTACTTATTTAGCAGATGCTTTTCTCCAATGCCACATACAGTCGAGAAAGCAGGGGCAGCCTGTCCCTTGGGCAATTGGCTATAAGCACCTTGTTTAAGGGTCCCATGATGACATCACACTGTCAGGCACAGGATTTCAACTAGCAGCCTTTTGATCGTGGGCATAACATCCTAAACTGTTGAGTCACACATAGCCGCCTATTAGCATCGTGCATGTTGGCTCTATGTGTGTTAGCATCACCTTAATATTAATGAAAGCTTTTCCCCGTATTTCCAGGACACACGAGCTGCGTGCTGGTTGGGCATGACTGGGGCGGGATGCTGGCCTGGTACTTCGCCCTGGAACGCCCTGATATGGTGCAGCGTCTCATCATCATGAACGCCCCGCACCCCGCCTCCTGGCTAGGTAACACCATTGCTGGTTTGGGATGGTGCCAGAGGCAGAAACACACGCTGTGGTTCTTCCTCGTGTGGCTCCACCCATACGCTGTTTACCGAGAATTTGTGGGCAGTGTGAGGTGGCTCTGCAGAGTTGTGGCTCTATGGCTGTTGGTATCTGTCACAATGGCAACCTCCAAACCCGGTGTTGAAAGCAGTCAGGCTAAAGAAGGTGGCCTTCACAGCTTGGGTAGCTTGTAGGACACCTGAAGTAGGAACCGGCAGGCTGAGCAGAATGCGGCTTTGGCAGTTGTGGAAGCAAAAACCTTGGTTGGCAAATGATTAGGTGACTCAGGAAAAGGAAGCAGGGATTTATCCATGTTGACAGCTCTTGACCTCAGCTGGAGATATATTCAGGTGTAGGAGGATTACTTTGAGGTCCTCCTGAATCCCACTAAGACCCCTTCCTTGGAGGAAGTAGAGATGGCGGACTCAGAGGAGAGCTTACCCATCTCTGTGGCTGAGGTCACTGAAGCAGTCCAAAAGGCCCCAGGAGTGGATGAGATTCGCCCTAAGGCACTTTATGTTGTTGGACTGTCTTGGCTGATACGCCTCTTCAAAATTATGTGGACGTTGAGGATAGTGCATTTGGATTGGCAGACTGGGGAGATGGTCCCAGTCTTTAAGAAAGGGTACCAGAGGATGTGTTCTAACTTCAGGGAGGGGGTCACACTCCTCAGCCTCCCTGGGAAGGTCTATGCTAGGGTACTGGAGAGGAGGGTCCACCCATCAGTTGAACCACAGATTCAGGAAAAACAATGCTTGTTCTGTCCTGGTCATGGATCAGTTCAAGGATAAAGCAAAGGCTCATGGGAGTTTTCCAAGCAGTGTACAGGTGTTTTGTGGATTTGGAAAAGACATACAACTGTGTCCCTCAGGGGGTCCTGTAGGGATACTTTGGGATTATGGGATTCCAGGCCTACAGGCCATCAGGTCTCTATAAATGGAGTGAGAGCTTGGTTTGCATCACCAGCAGTAAATCAGAGTGGTTCTCGGTGAGTGACGGATTCCACCAGGGCTGTCCTTTGTCACCAATTCTGTTCAGACCTTTTACTGGCAGAATTTCTAGGCACAACCAAGGTGTGGAGGGTGATGACCTCAGGAACACATCTTTGCTTTTTGCAGATGATGTAGTCCTGTTGGCTTAATCCAGCTATGACCTCTAGTGTGTGCAGGGGGCAAGTCTGAGACCATGGTTCTCAACCAGAAAAGGGTGAATTACCGCCTCCAGATTGGGGATGATTTATTGGCTTAAGTGGAGGAGTTCAAGTGTCTCTGGGACTCGTTCACAATTGAGGGGAAAGTTGAGCCAGAGATTGCCTGGCAGATCGGAGCAGAATCAGGAGTTATGCACACAGTGTATTATAAGAGACGGCAGAGCTGAAAGGCGAAGCTATGGATTTATGGGTTGAATGACATACCCTCATCTATGAGACTGTGGATACAAGTGGTGGAAATTAGCTTCCTTCACAGGATATCTGGGCTCAGACTTAGAGACAGGGTATGGAGCTTGGACATGTGGGAGGTGCTCAAAGTAGAGCTGCTGCTTCTCTGTATCAAAAAGACCTAGATGAGGTGGTTCATCTGCTTAGGATGCTTCGGGTATGTCCAACCTGAGACAGATCCAGCTTGATGCTGGAGATAATATATCACTTGGCTGGTTTGGAAATGACTGGATATCCCAATGAAGGAGCTGGAAGAGGTGGCTGGGGAGATGGAGGTCTGGACATCCCTGGTTAGATTGTTGCCCCCATGACCTGGACCAGGATTAGCTGGAGAAAATGGATGGATGGAACTTCTTCTGTTTTCCAAAAAGTTACTGATATCTTATTGGATGGGTAGATGAACACCAATTCAGTTCCAAAACCATTCCACAGGAGTAACCATTCCCATGTATTCAATAAGTTTCCCAACCAGGTTGGTTAATTAATTAGTAAAATAATTTGAGAAAGTATTGATTAGCCAATCTTAGTATCCTACTGGTCAAGTCAACCAATACATGGATATATTGGATGACTAGTCCAAGACCAAGCTCAAGGCATTTAATCACTTCCACACCAGTATTGTGTCTGTCTGCGGGGAGAATGTCGACCTTGTCAAGAGATTTACCTACTTCGGAAGTGACATTCATGTCTGTAGTGACTCTTCCTATGAAGTAAGCAGACAGATTGGGAGATCATGGGGGGTCATGAGGTCGCTGGAAAGGGGTGTTTGGCGTTCCTGATATATGCAAGAGGACGAAGGTCCAAGTCTTTAGAGTCCTGGTGCTCCCTGTCTTGCTGTATGGCTGTGGCTCTCCAGTGAGCTGAGTCAGAGACTGTGCTCCTTCAGTACTGTGTCTCTTTGGAGAATCCTTGGTTTGACTTTGTGTTGAATGAGCGGTTGCTAGAGGAGTCTTGACTGAGGCACATTACCTGCATTGTGAGGGAGCATCAGTTACGGCACTACGGCCATGTGGCACGTTTCCCTGAGAGTGATCCGGCACTCAGGATCCTCATCGCTGAGGATAAGAGCGGCTGGACCAGACCGAGGGGACACCCACGTAACACCAGGGTACGGCAGATGGATGGTCATTTCCGGAGTGTGGGACTGGACCGTGAGTCTGCCTGGAGGGGTCGCCACCTGGGATCTCGAGGAGTTCTGCCATGTGACGATGCAGCACGTTGCCGCACCCAGCTCATGCTCCCCACTTGACCTGACCTGACATTACTGTAGCTGCATTACTTGCCCACTGTGTATGTTCCCGCTCTCCTCATACAGATGCGGTCTTGCGACGACCTTCTCAGCTCCTGCAGGCTGGACATGTTTGTTTCTTCCAACTGCCCCTACTGCCTGAAATCGCCCTCTCCATGGAGGACTTCAAGGTACAATCAGCCTCAGATTCAAACCTCATGCTTTGCAGAGTAGCCACATTTCTGCTGGGCCCGTGAGCAAGTTAATACCCCCCCCCCCCTAAAAAACAAATCAATGGATCGATAGCAGACCCTAATCTTTACCCTTATCTCTATGGGTGTGTGGTTGTACCTCTGTATCTTCCTGTTTTCCTATGCCACGCCCTCTCTGCACCGTCTTGTATTTCTGTGCCACACCCCCTCTGCACCTTCCTGTATTCCTGTGCCACCCCTGCTCTGTACCTCCCTGTTTCCCTGTGCCCCGCCCCATACGCCTGTACCTTTCTGCCTGCATACAGCTGGTGCGCAGCCTGTTCTGCGGCCGCCGTCTGGGGATCAGGAACAGGGCACGGCAGCTGACGGCGGAGCAGCTCGAGGGATACCTGTACCGCCTGTCCCAGCCTGGGGGGCTCACGGCTCCACTTCACTACTACCGCGCACTGCTCAGGTTAGTTGGAGCAGATCCTGAATGCCAGGTCCTGCTGAGCCAGGGCTCCGCTGGGTTTGATTTTCTGTGCTGATTCTGCCCTTGGACATTTTCACAGCTCCCCAAAATTGCAGCCCTGAAAGAGGTATTTCCGGAAAACAGGTCGCAGTCGATGCAGACTCTGTGGAGTAATTTAGCGGAATTTGGAGGAGAAAGTTCTAACTGTAATGACTCCATAGCCCCGGCCCCACCCTGTCTTGTTTACCACAACAACCTTTGTGAGTCAGTCTGATTGATTCCCATTTTGTGTCACAGCAACAGCCTGTACAAGCACCAGGATGTGCAGGTGGCCTGCATGCTCATCTGGGGC
>JAABNX020000052.1:15964258-15988491 GCA_015163995.2 Mormyrus lacerda | reverse complement strand
CCTTTGTCAGAACCCTGTTATTCATTCATGCAAAATTCCCCAGCATGAGTCTGAGTCTTCCTGGGTTTCTTTTCCTTTTTAAATCATTTAATGTCTTTGACTAAACTACACGCCAAGTCCTGAGCTAAGACCTTCTTGGAGCCAAAACCTTCTCCTCTTAGCTGGCCGTCATCTGCAACAGCCGTTTTGGAATCTTTGTTTTACAGTTTTACCCCCCACCCACTCAAAAAACTCCCCCATCACCCATTGGGTGGAGGATCTCTCCCAGAGACCCCCTCCTGTGAGGTGTTTCTGCCCCCGGCCAATTTAAACTCAACCTCCTTCACAACACCCCCCCCCCCCCAAGAAGGGCAATGCAAATGAACGCCCGTGTGTGCGTGACCACGGCTTGTGTGCTCACCATGGGCCCACCTTTCATTTTCAGTGTGACTGGCAGATTAAGTGACTCTTGGGACCACGATTCCCCAGCTTTAACCAAAACTTCACGGTGTGTGTTACTCATTTTTGCATTCCTGGAATGTGTAAAGTCGGCTGTTCTCAGCACTGAGTGAGTCTGGAACGATGCGCGAGTTTGTCCATGTTCGTGGCTAATCGCTTCCAGATCGCTGAGTACAGTAACTCGATCTGTGCGTGATTACAGATGTGAATGAAGGACCCCCTGCACTCAAACGACCATAAAATGGGAGGGGGGCATGTTTAGTAGAACTAATTTTTATTACAGGAACGGAAATACTCCCCTCCCTAATACGTCCATTGCCATCTTGGCTTACCCCCACCCTCTCACTTTATAATCTACAAATGACAGACTTCTGGCCCCTCTCTGACTTCATTAAATCATGAACTGCAATTTCCATCTCTCAGCCTTTCATCTTATGCTTCCTGGACCCATTTAGGTGTCTCACTACACCATTACCAAATAAAGGCTGTGCCTGTATCCTTAACACCCTGACTAAAGGCGTTAATGACTCACTGAGCCTCCCAAATGCCTCCATGTCCAGCACCGTCGCTTCCACAACCTTCACAGGAATCTCGTCAGACCAGTCGTTAGCACATAGACGTCGTACAGAATGCTCTATACATTTGCATCTAATGACACTGTGTCAGCCTTTGCTGTACCACTTCCCGACCGCATTTGTAAAAACCCGATAGTCATTTGGGAATCCCCTCCTATGTCTACCCATTCTTACAGCCTATTTGTTTTTACTCAGTACAGGCTAATTAAGTCAGCCTTTCTTCAGTAAATTGTTTCACAATTTACCATTAAATGTCTATTTCTTTAGCAAGGAGTTCTAATAGCCAGAGTGGTGGCTCTGAGGCTAGGGATCTGGCTAGGGGTTTAAATCCTGTAAATGCTAGGAGTGATCCTACTCCGTTGGGCCCTTAACCTGCAATTGCTTTGTCCTGGGTATAACATCAACCTACATCCAGCCCTATAAGGAGGTCCTCCAACTTACAGGGAAATTTGGGGGATGGTAGCAGGATTGGCACTCCAGCCACTGGAAAGAGAAACTCTCTGGTTCATTTGAAGTAGTGTGGTACTGGGGTATCTCATGGCTGCACTTGAGTTCACATCCCTGAGGTAGTTTGTCATGTGGTGGGTATAGCAATGCACTGTCAGCACATCCTCCTTACACCTCTCTCTCTAATAGAGCAGGGTATCCCAATCTGTTCCTGAAGGACTGGCAGACAGTCCATGTCTTCTCTCCTTGCCAGCTCTCAGTAGAGTAGGGAGCAGGAAGGAGCAAAAACATGGACCATCTATAGGTCCTCGAGGACCAGGTTGGGAAATACTAATAAAAAATCCTGGGGTCAACACACTGGTGGATTCTTGCAGACATTTTGGTCAAAATGCAAAGTTTTTACAACAGACATGGCATTTAAAAATGTAGACTACAGTGTTTTCGCTGTCAGGCAGATTTCTCCCCCATAAACCCTGTTCTAGGATGTAAATTGATGGTCTTCCCCAGATGGTCTACGTTCTTGCTCTCTCCCAATTCTTTGACAATCAGGCAAGAGCAAAAATGTGGACTGCCTGGGTGTCCACAAGGACTGGGTTGAGAAACAGTGACCTATGGAATATTCATAGTCACCAATTAACGTATGAAGAACAGGGCCCAAACTTTGATAAACAAATGTTCATCAGTCAGCCATGACTGGTCGTCAGGTCCATGAAATCGCAATGCAGGCTGCTTTGGGAACAGTCAGGGGTTCAGGCAGCGTGTGACTTTGGTACTATGTGCCCTCCTGTGCCTGCAGGCTCTGTATTTCCCCTGTATGGCCTGACTGCAGCTCTAATTACAGCAACAAAAGAATACCAGGCTCTTCCAAGCAAGCAGGAGCATGTCTTACCTCTCCTCCTTTTTAACCAGTTTCAACCAGCTGCTTATTTATTTTCTTTTGAAGATGTCATCTGGTGCGTCACACGGCGATTCACCCTGACTGCAACGAAATATCACCACAAATCGCAGTGTTTCAGGTCGACGAATACAGTCAGGACCTAACTTCTACGTCACGCTATTTCCACGACGATGCCTTCACCATTTTTTTACAACACCACGGTCACCAGAAGCAAAACTAATGCTACAGCTTAAAATAGACCTGTGGCCTGTACTATGAAGCGGGGTTACTGGCTTATCGGGGTAACTTGGATTTAAGGTACCACAGTTTAAATGGACTTCATATTCGTTCACTTACATTTTGCCTAGACTACCTTAATATCCGACAAGTTACCCCGAAAAGCCAGTAACCCCGCTTTGTAGTACAGGCCGCTATAGCTACACTTAGACGCGGGCTCAGGCACTCTCAAGCGCTCACTAGAAAATGAACCACATGTACCTCCATGCGCAGAACTGTGTTTATTGGCTCTTGTTCCCGGCTGTAGCCAATCAGAAGCCAGAGGGGCGGGACAAGCTGGCTCAGGTTGTAGGGACCGAGGAAAAGGCAGCGCTACTATGGCACCATAAAGGCGAGCGGCGCCGCGCCCTTTCTGTAAGGCGGAGGGGCTGCTGTCCACAGGTAACCCGAGGAAGTTGCGAAACCCAGGTCTTACATCCAAATTTGGAACATCTCTGATTGAAAAATAACGACACATTTATACAGATGGGACACGCCAGAAATAAATCTAATTGATTGGTAAGAAACTACCAGTTTTAGTGTTTTTGGAGCTGTGTTTGTGTACGCAAATGTATGACTATTTTATAGGCGAGACTATCAGCGGAGATTGAAATCCTAGCTTGGTTTAGTATTGTTAACTCTGAGACTTGTTTTTCTTAGCTACGTATTTACTCAACTTTCTTAAATGTATCCATTTACGGGCAGTTAGGCTGTGGTCTTTGTGTCTCTTACTTAACTCTTAAGATTTTGCAGTAGAGTTGAATGTTTAAATGGTTCAAAAACTTTCATTTGGAAGTCGCCCTGATATTGATTTCTTAAGTTTATGCTTTTCCAGCATGTGGCGTTATTCTTTGTTCCTAATATATATGAATGTGCTAAATTAAATAACCTGATTTTGTATGTTGGATTTACCGTGAATGAAAAAAACACGTTTGTTTCTAATCGGAGCGGCAGATGTTTTTAGAAAGTCTTGCTGCATGTATTTATAAAACCAGAAAAACAGGGTCGACGCCACCATGAACTTATATTGCCTTCACAAACAATATTATGAATATATATAATAATATATAATTTATAAAATGTAGTACATAGTTGTCTTTTAGTTTTGTTAAAGGCTGAGATTCATATTACTGCTACTACTCAAATGATTGAAATCTCTTACTCTTTGACCTTTTGGGTCGTCTCCACAAAATCTCCCATTTAGGCCGAGTTTATCTTATTGTAAAATACATCGATGTCATTGTTTCCAGACCATGCTGATGCCCACGAAAGATCAGTTTCCTATCATTGTGCGAAGGTGGTTTTTGCGCTTTGGGGTGCAACCGAAATGACATGTTTGGAAAAATATGTGACGCAAAGATGAATGATGGACCTGAAATGTGGTGAACGGGATGGGGGTGGGTTTGAATCCGCAATAATGGGAAGGACCGCTATAAAGACGTGAAAGGATGGATGTCAGGGCTGTGGTGATGGAAATAGGGCGTGGTTGAGTCATTAATAACTGGACAATCATGTTTGCTGATTCGAAAAGAAACAGCCAAACCCATATACTATAGGGACAAACACATGTAAAACATTGTCCATGGAACTGGAAAATGTACAGCCATGTGTCTCTGCAAGTTCATAAGTTGCAGCTCGTAAACCTGACATGATTATTTTTTGGTGTTGTTTTGCTAGGGTTGTTTTTTGATGATGGTAAGTTCATCTCATTCGTGTGTAAAGCAGTTTGTTTGCTTGGACATGTTTCCCCCGGGATGGTTCATCCTTGTTGCTTTTGGGCACTTTAGATTTCCAGTTCACTCTGAAACTGCACTTTTTGTTTTGTTTTCGTTTACTAAAACAATACTTTGTGTGTGTCCTGCCCTGTTGCTGTGCTCTTTGTTTTTCTGTGTATATTTTAATCCCTGACCATAAATGCATATACATTTATAAGTCTGATATAGCTCTGTACAAGTTACCTCATGGGACCAAATTCTGACATTTTATAAACCGTGGTATCAGGTTGATGGGAAAGGGGAGTCATTTTATACCCTGAAGTTACTCGACATCGATGTCTGGTTTGAGGTGCGTGAAAGTGGGCATGTTTCAGTGAGCCTCATTCTGTAATTAGCCCACACAGAGCTTTTGTTTTCCATCTGCGTTCATGCTTTGTGTTTCCAGGCTGCGCTTGGGGGAAGGGCATTATTGAAGCATTATTATTTGAATGGTGATATCTCTATTTGGTTATTCTGTTATTGCAAAGAATCATTGGAGTTTATCAGAAAATATGGCAGCTGCCACAAAAAGCACAAAACCAAAGTGTGGAGGTATTGTGATATGCTAACTAAAAATTGCATTTTGTGCAAATTCTGTCAAACATAACTTGTATACAGACTAGTTCAGTGCTAAATCAAATAAAATGGAAACATCTATCATACATTAAGCTTCACGGCAAAGACAATAGACACATTCATTTTGCTAGTTCTCTGGTAGGGAGCAAACCCTGAGGACCGCGCTGAGAATCACAGACCAAGGCTACACGTTAAGATTGATGTGACTTGTATTTTTTATTAACGGAGTGAAATGGTTGTGCAACCACAACAGTCACAATAAAGAGTGATTCCGATACATTTAGCATTTATTGTATTCCCCTTTGTTCTCAGTTTACTGTAGTTTTAAGGTATTGATACACAGGGCATCTTTTTAAACAATGTTGCCAGGCAATTGCCCACCAGGTGAGACAAGGACAACTCTTCTGGATCTAGATGATTATGAAAAGTTGCCCACTGCCAATAATTTTTTTTTTTAAATAGAAATTTTGTTGCCTAATCAGCAGGATAGTGCCTGAGCAACAATCGACAGCAAAGTTGCCCGGCAACATTACTCAAAAAGTTGCTGTGTGTATGAACACCCCTACGTTGTCATGCAAATAATTTTCAGATAATACTGTCAATTGTTTGAATATCTAAAACGGTCTATATGCATATCCCAGGTCTCTGCATATCACTGCTGTAAGTCAGTGGTTTTACCTGCAGTGATAGATCATTTCTTAAGGTAGCTAGCTGGTGAAATTGACATTTATTCATATGATGCTTTTATCCAGAGCAAGTTGCCTCAGAAAGAAGGGTTGTTATATGGTTTTATTGCTTTTTTGTGTACTTGTTGAGCTACAGGAGCTAAATTTAAGAATCATGGAAGATTGATGGATCTGTGGATAATGGGCTCTTCTTAATGTCAACCTGTTTCATCATTGAACCCTGAAGTCTGTCTCTCTCTCTCCCTGCTTCTGCATGACAGGTAAAGACGAGGACTTGAGGGATACTGCAACCCGATCTCAGACCGAGAAGCCGTGTCGCTAAGCTGAGCAGTTCATCTGTGCCATCAGGATGGCTGGCATCTAGTCTGTCCTGCTCTCTGCTGGCACTCTTGCATCCAGTAGCTGCCCACCTGCCCTTCACACGTGTTGCTAGCGGTCTCCTCCTCTCCCTTGGCAGCAATGTGTATAGAAATTCTAGGCGACGACACACCCGGATGCTTCTGCAACCGGACGCTGGAGTTCTTCTACAACCACAGTGGGAAGTACATCAGCAATTCATGGACCTCGCAAAACCTGTTGGTGGTGATCCTGGGCATCATAGTTTGTGCCTTCATCCTCTTTGCCAACAGCTTGGTCATGGTGGCTATCATCATCAACCGTGGCTTCCACTACCCCATCTACTACCTGCTGGGCAACCTGGCCGCGGCCGACCTGTTTGCCGGACTCTCCTACCTCTACCTGATGTTCCATACGGGCCCCTGGACCAAAAACCTGACGAAACCCCAGTGGTTTCTTCGGCAGGGTCTGATCGACACAAGTCTTACGGCCTCTGTGGTGAATCTGCTGGCCGTGGCAGTGGAAAGGCACCAGACCATCTTCACCATGCAGCTCCACAGCAAGATGTCCAACCGGCGGGTGGTGCTGCTCATCCTGGGCATCTGGCTAGTGGCCGTGCTGATGGGCCTCATCCCCAGCATGGGCTGGCATTGCCTGTGTGACCTGGATAGATGCTCCATTATGGCGCCTTTGTACAGCAGAAGCTACCTGGTCTTCTGGGCCGTGCTCAACCTGGTCACCTTCACCATCATGGTGATCGTGTACTTGCGCATCTTCCTATATGTTCGCAGGAAGAGCCACAGGATGTCGCAGCATACCACACAGACTAAACACAAGGAAACCATCTTGAGTCTCATGAAGACTGTGACTATGATCCTGGGTGAGGCACCGCGTACACACACACACACACACACACACACACTTGTGTTTATATCACTGTAGGGGCCCTACCGATGACTCTCTTAAATGTGATCACTAACCGCACCCTTACAGAACTTAAAGCCAAGCGTGGCAGCTTCAAACCCTGAAACAAACAAGTAGAACAGACAAAACTTTGTGAGAAGGTCCCCGAGTCAGGATTTCTGTGACTTGCCGTGGGTTTTGTACTGTGGTCTCTCTCACATGCACACACAGCAACATGGGCTCCACAGCCTAACCATAAGCCATAGGGGATCATTTAATTCTCTGCTTCTCTATGGTGATTTTTTTTAGGAAATATACTCAACTGCCCCCCCGCCAGTTGAGTATAGAAAATCCTGGTTTCAGGAGACATAACTTTACAAATCCAGGCCAAAATTATGTGTTCTTTCTGGACCTGAACGTTCCACCTTTTTGTCTGTAATGGGTTTTACTTTTATGAGTGACTTACTCAACACTCACTAAGAGTCACTGGTCACTGTACCAAAGTCAAAAACGGACACCAGTTCCTCCCCCCCCCCACCTCCACCCCCTCTCACTCTGTAGAGATTGAGATGATCACTGAATAAACTCTTTGCATCCCTCAGGTGCTTTTGTGATCTGCTGGACCCCCGGTCTGGTAGTCCTCCTGGTGGATGGCCTCGAGGCGGGGAAAGGTGTCCTGTTAGTGGAGAAGTACTTCCTGGTCCTTGCCGAGTGTAACTCTCTGATCAACCCCATCATCTACTCTCTGCGGGATAAAGAGATGCTGTCGACGTTTAAGCGCATCCTGTGCTGCCTCTGCAGGAAGGGAGGGGTGCAGGGCAAAGCTTCCAGTGTGCGCTTTGACACCCTGCGGCAAGAGGTACTCTCAGAAAGTTCCAGTAACGATCAGTATAACTCCTTCCCGGCCATGCGCAAGTGACGGCCATTTTAAGTTCCGCCTCGGTTGCGCATGTGTGTGCGTGTTCATCTATGCGTGTCCATCCTGTGTTTGTTTGCACACGGTGCCAATGTGAGGCGCTTGCCTGCTTTAGTAGCCCCAAACATGTGGTGTCATGTACTGTCTGCAGTTTCATAAAAAAAACACCAATGTGTGCATTACCAAAGTCTCACTGGCTGTTTGATCTCATGCAGACGGAAACCATAAGTTTGCTCATCCTGCAAGCGTTAAATTAGGAAAAGGAAAATTGAAAAAGAGAGACAGTTGGTGGCAGATGAGCCACTTATTCCGACTCAACAGTAACGCAAAGAAACGTTCAAACGTAATCATACTAAACACGTCAGAGGGCACTTTCCTCTGTCACTGGAGACTTCAGAATAGTACTTTTCTTATAGCTGATGTACTTGATAAGTCTGATAGAGATTCATAACGAAGTTAATGCTTTACTGGATGTGAAGCTAAAATGACAAGTAGCCCCACCCACTGCTTTCTAGAGAGAAGTTTTGTGACAAGATCAAGGTGAGGGATTTCGAGGAAGGGAGTGTGTGTACAGTATTGTGAGACCTGATTCTCGACAGGCCTTTTGAGATATCTATTTAGGTCAGGCTGTGTCTGGCCCTCATTATTCAACTTTGTCATTTTTAACAGTTATGTATCTAAGCTGGGGGAGACGTCCTGTGTGACTTCCTGTGTGACTTCCTGTATGTGTCTGTCTGTGGGAGATGCAATAAATAATAGCTAAACATCTTTTAGTGTGGAGTTGAACAGGGGAATTTTGATATTTAGATTTTGTATGCTTCTAGTTTTTGTTAATTCGTTGTGACCATTCCCCCCTCCCAGCACCATAACTGCATTTCCCAGACAGATCCATTACAGCTAAGCACATACCCTGCTTTCCTTATCTTCCTGGGGTGTTTAATCCTGATCCTTCAGTTTGTGTTCAAAAAATATCTGCATTAGCAGTTGACTTGGATATTAACAGACAGAAAATGGCTTGGTTGTGAATTTCATCAAATCAGTCCCAAACTAAAGGACAAGGATTTGGGTCCCCTCTGTTACACTTGCTTGTTTGCCTCTTTTGAGAAAGTGTCTTCCACGGGGAAATGATTTGGCTTGCATGCCACATCGCCAAGCGTGCACTGCAGCGGTACCTGAAGGCCGCGGCTTAGCTATGCATCTGTTGTGATTAGCTAGGCTGGTCGATTTTTATTAAAAATCACATCTATGTGTGAGATATGTGGCATGCAAGTTAACTCTGTACTGTTAAACACCTGCATCTGCTTCCTGTGCATATTTGTATTGTTCAATTGTGTTTATTTCAACCAGCTATTTTAATTAAACGTAATCGAATGTAACTGAACACCTCCTGCATCCTTGGATTTATTCTTATTTGAGTCGATAAAAGGGACACTGACCACACACTAGCGGAACGGGAATAACCCTCAAATGGACGCTCATTTCCTGTGTTTATCCTTGGCGACTCGTAGCAACTATCGTGTCAAAGTGTGTTAAACTTCCTAGGAAACTCACTATCTTTAATCTCTTACCACTTATTCTACTAATTAATTAAGCTGTCATGTATAAGAACTATAATTTTTTTAATGAGATTTATATTTTTTGTCACATTTTCATATTTCATATTAATAAATATGATGGAAAAGCTGCTTGTTGAGATCTGTGCTTGATTACTCTTGTCTGCACGTGTGCTTCTTGCTGTGTGCAATTAGAGCAGCCACAGATATGCGTGGTTTGGCTTGCGTCCACATTGTGGCGGGCATTTCCTGGTTCTCAGGGGCGGGGAGGTAAGATAGGGCTTATTCGACTATTATTTAAATAATAATTATTTTATTTGGCTCTTCAGCAGGCCATGAAGTTTTTTCACCAATTACAGGTGTTACCTAGATAGTGACAGACCAATCATACGCAGCCCCTCCTCCACTCCCCAGCCCCATGAGGACTTTAACTTCCCACAACCGCTGTGGATCCAGTGTCGCCACCCACTGAAAATGCTCCGCCATGCCGTCATGCTTCTACAGGCTCATCGCATGTTAGCGTATTGTGCTGGTGTGGAGCTCAGTGGCTGCAGAACGCAGTGTGCCCTGTGCCATCGGCCTTTCCCATGCACCCCCCCCCATCTGTTTGGTTTGTGAAAAAGCTGCCGTTGCTTTGGAAACAGTTTCTACCACCCCTACTGATGGGACAGGTGGGACAGATACGGACATCATGGCAACCAGTATCCCGATATATCTTTGCCATTTAAACTACCATTTAAAATGCAAGGTGTTTCACTGTCTTTTAAATATGTTTTGTACTAAACTCGTGCATGCCGAAAGTCTCCCTAACCCTCTCTGTGTACGGGATTGTCTTTCTCCAGACATTAAAGAGCACCACCATCAAAGTGAAGAGGACTATGGAGAAGACCGCCCAGTGCCCTAACAACATCCCTACAACGCCAAATGATGGCCAGATTGCAAAATAATCATGCAGTCTGGCCGCTTCAAAAGAGGAGTCCTAACTGATAGACACGCTGACCCACTCAGTTGGGAAGTCACGTCACATTCTGGGGTGAAGCTCTCCGCGGAACCTCAGTTTTTTTGATGACTTACAGATTTACCTACAGTGAGCTCTGAAATCTCCTGGCTGCTGTTCCACAAAGCACGATCTCCCAGTTAGGGTTATGATCATCCAATACGAGTTTAGATAAGGAGCATTCCTATTGGACATCCACAATTTCTAGCGTAAATTAACCTAGCTAACTGAGAAATCCTGCTTTGTGGAACACGCCGCTGGTGGCTGAGGCAGACCGGCAAGTCCTGTGTGTTATTCACATGTAAACTTTACTTGTATTTAATGCTGATCATAAAGTTCAGTCACTGGTGTTTGTTTAACCTCCCAGTGACTGAAACATACCTTTTGCAAATGAAAATACTGTTTAATATGATTTGTGATTTTGCTCCTTTTTATGATGGACGAAACCACGGTCACGTGTGACACCCGTCCTGTTCTGCGAGTGGCCAATTCCGTGAAAGGCCATGTTGACATTCCTTTCCCCTTCATAGATTTCACGTCACTCCGGCTGACACGCCCTTTTTGTGCCATTTCTCGTAAGCTGTCATTTTCCGCTTAGATGCGTGACCTGTATTCTGCTTGTCCTCTAGGAAGAGATCAGTGCTTGAGATAGAACTGGCATCTTTGACGTGTGAGTCTCTGAGTCACAGTGCCAGTGCCTTTCACTTTGGGCAAAAAGGATCTTTAGGGATCTTGACTTTGATGTCGACCTCTACATACCAAGCTAAAAGTGCCTGAGCCAAGTCGACGTGTTTTATCAGGCGAGACGTCAGTACACTGTAACAAACCCACAGACAAAAAATTTGCACTTTTCACATTTACTGGAACTTCAGGACCAGTATCGGCGACTTCCCAAGGCCGTTTCCTTGACCACCGTTCTGCCCGCTCGCCTACGAAGAGAACTTGACTTGTAGCAGGTATTCGTGTAGATAAAAAAAGCATGATCCTGTTTTCTCCTTGGCTTCCCGTTCATCTGAACGTTGGTTTGCTTTTAGGTGCCATTAATGCAGATGGACGGCCTGATAGGCCTCAATATCGTGCTTTTTGTCAAACTGCCACAAGTGCGGAAGTGGGAGGTGCACCTCTACGTAAGAGTCTCCAGCCAATAGCGCAGCCTGCAGTTTGGGTTTTTATAGCCACATTTAGATCATGGCTCTTCCCACAGACCCACCAAACACTAGTGTCTTTCCTGTTCTAGGAGGAAGACCAACTTTAAAAGTGGTTTCATTAACGTGAGTTGGCTTCAGGTTTTAAAATGCAGATTGGTTCAGCAGTGTTGTATAGGTAATACTGAGAGGAAAGGGGCTCATTGACCTTCTGTGGATGGACTATGTGGGACTATGTTATTTAGTCAGCGATTGGCCGCATGCTGTAATCTTTCCTGCTGTGGGATTTGAAGCATTGTCCTGTTCCTTGGTTTACGTGATCCGTGTGTGGATCCACCTGCAAACTTCACTCTTTTCCAACGTCGGTTCACCTGAATCGATTGGCACCCATGTGTACTTCACTACTGCTTAAGAGGATGTCAAGACCTCAGGTACTGTCTGGTTAAGGAGAGTCTCAGCATGAACTCTGCTGTAGTTCTGGTGAACGTGGCTCACTGGTGAAACTGAAAATCAGAACTATTAGGAAGTGACTGGACATGGACTTTCAGTTCTGTACCTTCAGCCACACCATTTTTAGTTTCAGAAAAGCAGACATACAGAGAGGTCATTGTTAGAGTAAGACACATTCATTTTCCTATGCAGGGTTTAATACGATGGTTAAATAATAACCTTCAGAAAAGAGTTCATAGTGACATGATGGGTTTCAGAACTCAAGCAGGAATTTCTGTATTTTGTGTGGCCCCTTGATTTTCTTTTAAAGACTTAAGATTTACATTTCGACCTTTGATTGTCTGTAATATTCAAAATATAGTTGAATCATAAACTTCCAAACTACCTCTCATGTTTTCACGACGATGTAGTGAATATGGATTTTGAATATGGTGATATACTCTGTTATGTTTCTGCTTAGTTACATACCTGTTTAATACCCCCCCCCCCCCTTTAAAAAATGTAACAGCGTGAAAATTCATTTTAAAAACAGTGCTTCCGAAAGTCAGACAAATGTAATGCTGAAATGCATGGCAGCTGTAAAGTTTGATTCGTCTTTTTAGGTGTGAGGTTTACACATTGTTACCATTTGGCGAGATTTCGTCATAAGACATGTTTTTCCCAAAATAACTTGCTGTTACTCTGTTACTCTGATCAAAAAAGAATTGTAATTGACTTTTCTTTGTTTGTTGTCCTTCATTATGCACCGAAGCTGCACGTTTGACCATAATTGTGGGACTAAAAATTCCATGATTATCATCTCTGGTCTGTTGATTATTAAATCCTAGAACATTTTTATTGAGACAGCGCAAAAGCCGACATTTGTGACTTTCGTGATTATGGAGCTTGAGTTCCCCCTAGTGACCAATACTGGATATCGTAGAGCTACGGCGTTATGGAAATACAGCTGCACTTTTTCGTGAGTCATTACTTAAAAAACGTTGTCGGGGTAGTGCCACATAGGGACCAGTACAAGACATTGCAAGGTAGAACATTACTGGAAAAACAGCACTGCTTTTTGAGCCGTTATGGTCGTTGATCTGCTGCCACCTAGTGGGCGTACAGCAAGGATGGAGTTCCTTTGGTTCGTATTGACGAGGTGACGGCGGAGAGGAAAACAGGATTTTCCCTGGATGACCCTTCTGAATTTTGATAAAGTGACAAAGCAACACACTTTTTTTTGGCCTGTGAACCTCTCAACCTTTGCTATTTCAAGGAACTTTTACTATATATTTTTTAATAAACAGCATTATATTTCAAATCAAATATGAATATAAAATTTAAATATTAGGTGACTGTCATTGTCCACCAAAAGCCTGATTTACTTCAGGTTTTTAAACGAATAACATTTTATTAATGCTGGACAAGTGTTAATCTCAATAACCGTAAATGTGCAATATTTACACACCGTGTGTACAAAGTGAAAATAAGGTGATGTCCTCATGGATGACTCTGAAAGACGTCAATAGCTATGGGTAAGTGTAGCAGAAAGCAGATACTATTTTATTGTCATCGGTACTTTGGATTGTGATGCAAAGCATTTATGTCCTAATGAAATCTTCACAGAAGCATGAGTAGTCAGTCAAGCACAAATGATGTAATCTATTAATCACTGCGTCTGAGTGATCAGGTATAGAAGCAGATAAATGCTTACCGGAGGTTTTGTGGTCATGTTTAAATGAATGAATGTTGCTTTTATATGGCACTTTTCAAGACACCCAAAGCACTTTACAGAAGCACCGGGGAGCCACTTCAACCACCACTGTGTGGCCCCCACCTGGATGATGCCACAGCAGCCATCCTGCACCAGTACGCTCACCACAGTAGCTAAGGTGGTGAAGGGGCAGGAGAGAATTCCCCAGTTAGATACAGGGGATGATTAGGAGGTCAATTTCAGCCAGAACATCAGGGCACCACCCCTACTCTTAGAGAGGATGCCTACAGATCTCTGGGCATCAACAAATTTCAACTTTTCTGCTTCCGAAATAAAAAGTTGTGTTCTTAAAGGAGTTTTTGCTGCTGAATTCAAATCATAAAGATTCTTTCTAGCATGTACAAATTTGGAGGAAAAATGGAAAAGAAATGTATTATAGTCAATCTATAAATAGTAATGCATTTTACATGTCTGGAAACACTGCACAATAATTTTGTTTTGCTTTCTGGAAAGTTTTTGCTGATTGAGACAGGTACCTGTTGGGTAATGCACCAATATGTTTTTGGTTTTGCTGCATCACGTGAGCTTGATGAGCCGAATGGCCTCCTCTCGTTTGTATAGTTCTTATGTTCTTATCACGTAGGAACGGAGAAATAGACAGTTAACTCTTTACCAGCAATAACATATTTAATCGCGTTTATGTTTCTCGTACGGTATTAAATTCAGCAGAATTAGAAGCCTTTTCCTCTTGATTGTCATATTTATTCAGTGCATCACATTGCAGTTAAACAGTATCCAGCAGAAATATTCGTACCTGGTGACATCAAACACCATTCTGACAGTTTGGCTTTTGCTTTTGACAGACCCAAATCTCTGACCAGATTGTAATTGTTTAATTCTGACTGTCTTATGAGATGTGGATCACCGGATGAGCACGGTTCAAAATCCGGATCAATGTCCCTGCCAGTTTCCTGCATCTGAGGTACACTCCTCTGGTGGTTTCGGAATTGGACGCCTGTGGTCATGTGGCACGGCTCTCGTTGCTGAAGGTAGGTTAGGGTACTCAACTGACTACTTGTTTTTGGCAGTGAAACCAGACGCATCAGTCAAACAGAAGTAACGGTCCGTCACATGGTCCTTCTGTTCTCGCCATATCATCGGGACAGCAAAAGACATCGTCTTTCGAGTGCCTCAGGGTCTCAGACAGACAGCACGTGTTGCACAACTAATGTGAGGCGCCCATTACTTGTCTTGATCACTGATTTTACAGCAGTTCAGATGATATGCTTTCTTCACGAGAGCAGTCACTGAGCATCTGGGTGGCGCATATTTGTAACAAATATAGAATGTATTGCTGCTAAGATGTTGAAGAGACATATTGACTGACACCAATCGTGCTGCAAATGTCTCTAGCATCTAGCTTACTTGTTACATTGCTACTGAAGCAATGCTACATTCTGAAACAATACATACACACTATCAGCTCTATATTAACCCAATGAGCAGCATCTGTGCACGCGAGCCGCTTTCATAGCCTGCTGAGGCAGTGTCAATCTGGCTCCGGCCTGCCCTGGCATGCCCGGGCTGCAAGCTTCCACAGAACAGCTTCCAACCTGGCTTGATTCCATTCTCAGACTGTACACAACACTGTTGATAGGTCTCTTACAGAAATGAGAATTTTTGGACACAAATATGAGAAAACTACATGACAAAACTGAAGATTTCGATTAAACGGTACGTGATGGGCAAATTTTGATGTGATTTTCATGATCAGCAGACAAAAATCTATAAGGAAGAGTGTAGTCAAGAAGCAAAGACTTAGTTGTGCAGTGTCTTTTATGACCTCAGACCTTTACATCTCATCCAAAGGACAGCACCATTTTTATAGCAGTGTTCTCATCACTGCACTGCCATCCACACAGACCACAAGAGAAGCCAACTTGATGACCACAACCAAACACCTCTTCCTGCAGCAACCCAACTTAACTAGTTGGTCTCCCATCCAAATAAAATCCAGGCCCAAACCTGCCTAGCTTCAGGCAGATTACCTAGTCTGAACTGCGAATGGTATGGCTGTGTTTGGAATGGTACTCCTATAAACCTGGTTTGTAATTCTGCCCACATGCCCAATCAGCATATTTAGTCTGTAAAATGGTCTGTTTTTCATGTCATCTTCGGTACATTAACAGCATATTCATCAGCACTCGGGATCCATTTAGAAGGAAGAACTTTTCCACATTGATGCAGGCCAGAACTCACTGGCTTGAAGCTAGATCAGGTACCTTCTGGGATGACTGCATGAATAACAGGGGGGGGGAGGGGAATAAGGTCCACCACCGAACACAATTTCTTTTAAAATGTTTTAATTTTTTTTTCAAAACGTCACAATGTTTTAGATGTAGTGACTAAAGATCATTGTTCCCATTAAAACAAGCAAAGACACACCCCCCCAAAACAAAAACACCCTTAAAAAAAAATATGAAATAAAAGCACGCTAGAATATGTAGTTTTCATTTTTCTAATAAGGAACACTACTTTTTTCATTGTGTTTTTTCTTTTACGATCTTTCTAGAACAGGTCTAAAGTTGAGGTATAAAAGGGGCTGAGTCACAAGTCTGGAAATCTATATACACAAGAAAAGGGTTTTTCACACAGAGGCAATGGGAGCAGGGCAGGGAGATACGGAATGGGGGGGTGGCTGGGAGGCAATGGGAGCAGGGCAGGGAGATACGGAATGGGGGGGTGGCTGGGGAGCTGCCTGATGTAAACTGGTGCAGTGGATTTTTCTTCTTTTTTTTTGTTTTGACTTTGGTATGGCCCATGATTGTGGATAGTGAGGGAACTTGAATGTGCAGTTACACACAAAAATGGTGGGCCCTTTCCTCAGCTGTTCCTTTAAAAATGAGTAGCAAGCAGCAACCCACAGGCATATACCAAACTTCCACAGTATGGGGGTGGGGCAAATCTAGCCCAAATCATCATCATAACCGTCGTCGTCATCAAAAAGAAATTCCCTCCAAGGCTTGAGTGCTGGAAACATCATACAGGTATGGGACAGGTGGAGGGATGAAGTACTGGAAGAACATTCCGGAAGATGATGCTGGTGGGGGGCTTAAAGGACATGCCTCTGAGGGTGGAGGAAAACAGCACTTGGGTCGAACAACTAGAGCTACAAGAGCCATGGGGGTAGCTCAAGTGAGGAGGGGGAGGGCAAACACGGCCCGGAACCACACTGATACGGGTCATGGGCTAAGTCACATGGGGGTTTGTTAGAGTCTTTCTGAAACCGGTCCTTGGGGACCCGGGGACTTTCTGGGGGTCCCTGAGGACTGGGTTGAAAAACACTGTGTTAGACAAAAAAAAAGGGGGGGGGGGGATAGGGGAACTCAAAGTTAATTTTTTAAACAAACTCAGAAAAAGACATTTGATCATGTCAAACCAACAGCCAGACAGAAAAAGCGACCAAACAATTATTAAAAATAAAATGACACCATAAAGAATTAGTAAGAAATACAAAAAGTAACTTGCAGTAATAACATTGCTCATTACATTAATCATAAGGAGGGTAACTACCAGGTTTTGACATTTTGTTTTTTTTTTTAACATACATTAGATAAACCCTAACAACATCAATGAGACTGCGTTCCATGTCTTGCATGTCCCACATAACCATACATAAAGATGGTATAATCCGACGTTGCCACCTTTATTCAGAGAGTCACGTGGACAGACGAGAACACAAAACAACTCTGTCCCTTTCCGCTCTGTTACTGTCCCCCAGCTGCAGTTCACCCAAATGGATTTTTGGTTAATTCTGAGCCCGAGGGCTCCTGTATGGAGTGGTGTGGCAAACAGGACGCGGTGGTACGCTACCCCTGCCAGTCACACACACGCACACACGCGCACACACACACACACACGTGCGCTTCCTATGCAAAGGGAACACACATCCCTCCCCCAAGTGATACAAAATACTCACAGGCAGGAAAAAAATATTTAAAAAGGATGCAAACGAAGACACAACCCATCGGACACACCACACCTCCTCTCAGCCAACTGCCATAGTCATTACATTATAATACTATTTTTGGTTTAAAATGACAGAGTGCTAGTCTTAATGTTTCCTTGTTCCTCCTAGTACAGGGATTGAGTGATGGTACCTGGAGCCCACGAATGGTTTCTGAGTCTAGATGCTGCCCCCTTGAGGTTGGAAGACAGAACAGTTGAATGATGAATGGAAATGGTTCAGGAGGCAACTGGGCCCCAAGAACAATGCGGGTTCATGTCCTCAACAGCGTGAACACACTCATTTTTGGTCATTGTATTCAGTTACTACATTTTTTGTATTTTTTCCCCTCTTCATAAAATTAAAAATTAGAATAAAAATCACTAAAACTTCTTAAAAGCCCTACATGCATGGAAGACAGTCACATTTTTATTATTTTTTTTTTAGTTTAATAACTTCACCCCCAAAACATACGTAATTCCTGTTCTGTAGCAACAAGTACATTTTCTTATTTGGTGGCTGGTGCTCTTTGTGAAACAGCGTTAGGAAAGAAAAAAAAGGCTATAATTTCACAAATTTTTTTCCCCCAAGGAAATGATGGGTGAAAATATGAATAAAACACTTTTAAAACAAAACTAGAAGTCTCTGAAAATTATGAGCAGAAAGCCAATGTACATATGCATCCTACAGCTTGTCAACGCCTCCACCCTTCGAAGACACCCCCACCATTTAAATAATAACTGGACTGACAGCCTCCATCTGACCTCCTGATTGCTACCGTTCACCTCAAACCGCCTGCGACTTGCTGAGGTCGCAGACCTCTCGGTCTCTCCGAGCCGGCGGTAAAGCGTAATCTTTGTAGTCTGTATCTCGCCTGTGATTAAAGCGCTTGGTCTGCTAGGCTGCACAGACAGATCTGCCAATAGGACGCGAGGCGCCACCAGACAGGGAAGCCCACTCCCCGGGTCTAAAATCCAAAGCCGGAAGCTTCCGGCATGGGACCGTACAGGTGGACAGACAGTACCGGGGACAGTACTTTGGTATGTACAGGCGGAGCACAGCTCCCAGCGAGATCTGGATTGTGTTACCGTGGTTACCAGTGAGCGCTGGTGATAGGACAGGGAAATCGTTTTCTCTTTTTTTTTTCTGAACACGCACCGGCACAACTTTGAATCACGACAACACACGCGCACGGACAATACACGCGCACGCACACAGATATCTTCAAAATAAAAAAAAAAAAAAAAAAAAAAAAAAAAAACCCCAACCAGCTTGGCTCTGCCAGAAAACTATGAGGGCAGAGGTCAACGTGAATGTTAACACTGCGCAAGATTACGATATGTATTTACAAACACCAAACAGGTGTCCAGGCCAGGTCCATTTGTGTGTCGAGTCCTTCCATTCAGACGCCATCTCTCCTGGTCTCAGGGAGCTCCTCCCTATGTGGGCGGAGCCTCCTGACACTGGGGCCAATAAACAGGAAGCTCCACCCCATGCAGGTGGAGCCTCCCATCCTCCTGGCAGTATTCCTGCACGCATGTGTCCATAAGCATGTCCATGGGCATCGACCTGCATGCGCCCTGCTGAAATGTGCATGTTGTGTATGCGTGACTGCGTGCACAAGAGGCGGAGGAGAAAAAAAAAAATCATAGCATGCAGTCCAAGGATAGAGGGAATGGGGGGAAGGGGGAACTACAGCTTCAGTGGGGGTGGTTAAAGTTAACGACGAATGGGGAGGGAGGGGCGGGACTTGAAGGGTGGAGGTACTGGAGTGGTTGCTGCTCGGAGTCGCAGGTGAAGATGTGAGACTGAGTAGGGGGGTCGTTACTGTCCTGCCAGCTGCTGTTGGCCTGGAGTGAGAAAGACCAAGTCAGATGCGTCACACAGCGCCACACAGCGCGTGGCGAAGCACAAAGGTGTGTGATATACTCACGTCCAGGTGAAGCGTGGGGTGGAGGACGCTCCCCAACAACTTTTCATAGTCGCCCGTCAGGTGTGTAGCAGGGCGCTGGGTATCCACCTGGGGGAAGCACACAAGGGGGCGCTGTTATCACGAGAGGGGGGGGGGTAAAGGCACAGGCAGTTTGAGTAAAATGTTTCAATCAGGGTTAAATGTGGGGATGGGGTTGAAGGGTGAGTCTGGCAGGCAGCACACGGCTGAGACACTATAAAGAGCGTTTCAGCGATGGCGGAAGATGGGTGTGGCAGGGATGAGGCGACTCAGCAGAAATGCCAGTGGCGGCAGACAGAGGACGACAGGGGAGCCCCCCCATTAAAGCAGGGGTTCTTAACCTGGGGTCTGCGGACCCCCAAAGGGGTCCATGAATGGGTCTTAAGGGGTCCATGATGGTCATCTTAAAAATCTATTGTACATGGTCAGGCGACATACTGCACTGCAGTCTGCGCATTCGCCATCTTGTGACACCCCATAATAAAGTGCTTATTTCTTATTTTCCACCTTTCCCCCTGACCTGGGAATCTTTGCCAGAGTGTTACAGTATTTTCTAATACATATTCAAGTCAGCCCACTTAGCTACGCGTCTGCTTTATCGTGGCGGCAGGGAAAGTCCGCCTTGGGCAGAACTACAGCTTCAACAGCCAAGGCTGGAGACTCCCGACCACCTTCTAAACACAACTGCAGATTGCACTGTACAGTGTCTGAATCTGTGTTTGCACATGGAGAAAGTCAAGTGCCAGTGTTTGTCTATTCACGTTTTGTGCGTGTCATGCACTGTACGAGCGTACGAGTTCAAGAAAATACCTTCACTGCATGCAAAATTGAGTTTGTGTGCATGTTTTCGTGAAGGGGGTCTGTAGTTCTCACCAGATTCCAAAAGGGGTCCATGACTCCAAAAAAGGTTAAGAACCACCACATTAAGAGGAAGACTACAGGCCCCGGGGTGCAGCTCTGAGAGCTGACATACAGAGAAGCTCACAGGAGATCAAGCCCAGCCACAAATGCGCCACTCTGATCTCCAGTGTGACTCTTACTGTCAGTGAGAGAGAGAGCAGGACCATGACTGTCACTATCCAAATTTAAGAGAGTATTTCCCACCTGGGGGGGGGGTGGGGGTGGAGGTGTCTTCCTATTCAGACATGTCCCCCACTTTACCAAATACCTCTCTGTTTTTGCTCAAGCTAACATAATATGGGAGGCACAATGGTTGCATCACGTAAGGGTAGGCCATGATGACCGCCATGGTTACCAGTGAGCGCAGGTGACAGAGAAATTAAGCCCTCTTAGCATTAAGCCCTCTTAGCATTAAGCCCTCTTAGCAATTAGTACCCAGGTAAACTGAACTTCTTCACGTGTCAGATGCCCATCTCTCTGCCGCCCCCTAGTGGGACAGCGCAGGACAGCCCCAATAAACCGAAGGGTCTTCTAATAGTGTTTCTCGACCCGGTCCACAAGAGACCCCCACAGGGTCCACGTTTGTAGCTCACTACCAGAATTTTTGCTCCCTCCCAAGTGGGACTGCCCGAGGGCCTCTGAGCACCGGTTTGAGAAACGTATCTAATAGGAGGCAGTGAGGGAGATGACTTTTAGGAACATACCATCCGGAGAGGTTGGGGGAGGGGGGGGGGGGGGTGTCAAAGGTACAACCAGTCACCACCTGTCACCTACCTGTCACCTACCTGTCACCTTCTGCAGCCTGAGCAAATAGAGGTTACTATGTGTGTTTGTGTGATAAAGGTCACACATGCTGATGCACCAAGCTGTGCTGTGATATGACCGCAAGTGTGTGAGCGCACACAGATCTGGTTAAGGGCGTGTGTGGCTGGGGGCGCGTCCCAGTTGCTTCGTTTCACTCCTGACTTGCCTACAACAGTATGGGTGAAGGTTGAATGTTTTCGTAAACCACCTGCAAAAGGGTCAAACCTTTAAAAGGTACAGGTACAGGTACACTGTGCTGAGTGCAGGTGGAGCCTGAACACCACCCTATCTGCCTCATCCATTTCAAAAAGAAAATCAACATCCTGACCAAACATCATCAAGTCTGGCCACCAGAGGGAGTCGGAGACTGGCAAGTAGTTTGATTCAAAAATGACTGCTATCAAACAGAGAAGAGGGGGTGCAGACTTACTCAAGGCTGTGCAAAAAGGGAGGACAAGCATCCACCCTGAGCGGAGCTACTACTTTCATCGGCGCCGGAACCGGCTGGACCAGATGAGCAAGACCGCAGACCGCGGGGGACAGTACACACTCAACCGCGGGGGACAGTACACACTCAACCGCAGGTACCTTGCTGGTGACAGACTGGCGCCGCCGGTCCTCCTGGCCTCCGGGCGCCGCCGTTCCACCCCAAGGCTAGAGGCACATTAGCTAGTTTGCAAATTTCTTTTAGCATGAAGGCTGAAGAAGACATCCAACCCTTCACCTGTGGCATAAGGTGTGTGTGTGTGTGTGTGTGTGTGGGCATGGTCGAGGGCGAGGGGAGGCGGGGTGGGGCAGGGCGGGGGGGCAGCCGCAGACCGTACCTGAGTTGGGTGTCGCTGGAGAGTTAGCCTGGCTAGCCTGGGCCGAGACATTGGCCGCATCCACCGCGGTTTTTACGGCGTACAGGTTGGCCTCCTCCTGGAACTTACCGATGTTCTTCTTGTACCGAATTCTCTTGTTGCCAAACCAGTTAGAGACCTGGGGGAGAGAGGGGGGGGGGGGTGAGTGTTGACCGCCTCGGAGCAAGCTCTCAGAAGAGACAGCGGTGGTGGCCTGCGGGACACCCCCCCAACACACACGGCACCTGAGACACGGTGATGCCGCACTTCTTGGCCAGCTCCTCTTTGGCCTCCTCGCTTGGGTACGGGTTCGACAGGTGCGAGTAGAAGTACTCGTTGAGCACCTCCGTGGCCTGCTTGTTAAAGTTACGCCGCTTACGCCTGAGATGGAACGAAAGGGAAAGTGAGAGGGAGAGACACTTGGACAGAGAGAGGGGGAAAGCCAAATTGATGATAGAGGACGGAGAGATAGAGAGGGAAGAGAGAGAGAGAAAGAGAGGAGAGGGGAAGGGGGACAGAGGACAAAAAATGCAGTGACAAAAAAAAAAAAAGATGGGGTGGGGGGCTGACCTGGCGTCCAGGAAGCGCGAGCGCAGGATCATGACGGCCTCGCAGGTGCTCTGCTTCAGCTGCATCTGGATGGAGCTGAACTTGCGGTGGATGATGGCCACCATGCGCTCGATCTCCTTGGGCGAGATGGGCCGCGTGCGCGACTGCTCCCGCAGCAGATTCATCACGTGGTTTGTGAACTCACTGCAGGCCTGGCAAGGGGGGGGCAACTTCACACAAGCGTCCAGAGCTTCCCCAGGAGTTACCTAACCTACGGCCCGACGGCTGCGTACCTGCTCGTACTTCTCCAGCTCCGAGTGGTAGATCTGCCGGATCTGGGCCAGCTTGGCCCGGTAATCGGAGTGCTCGATACTGCCGTCATTGGGTGACCCCCCTGCTGCCGCCGCCGCCGCCGCCGCCGCCGCCGAGCCCCCGCCCTTCTCCGGCCCGGACACCCCCTCCGCCAGCAGCATATTGTCCAGACGCATGATCTGTGGGTCAGGGGGGTCCTCCTCCTGCACGCCACGGATACTCAGCACTGTTGGGGGGGGGGGGGGACAATGCATCAGCATCATCATCACCACGGTGAGACCTGCAGTCAGGGAGTAGCTCAGCCACGTCAGAGAAGTTAAACACGGGCCGCAAATTAACCAGCTTCTGGCACAGGAACGCGACCCGGTTTCCTCCATTTCACCTCTCAATTACTTTTTGGGCCTCGTTACGCGGCCGGCAAGTCGCCCAGCCCGGATCCTCCGGGTGCCAATCAGGTGCTAATAACCGCCTGTGAGAACCTTCCGGATCCCGCACCTCCGGCTCCTTCTCTTGCGCCCTGCCACCCGGGCTGCATTTGCGGGCTGCATGCAGCAGAGGGCGCAGGCGGTGCGTGTGGCGCGGAGGCGGTAATGAGGGGAGGTGGTGATGTGCATGTTGTCAGCCTGAGCGCCACAGGCTCTAACTAGCTCTCAGAGCTGAACCTTTTCACTGCCGGAATAAAAGAGGCCTAAGGATGGGCCTGGACTCTGTCTCTCACACACACACACACACACACACACACTCGCACACGTCCCCTCTGTAGCCGTGAGCCAGGCAGTTTCACCCATTGCCCGCGGTCAGGAACTCTTCCCCAGTAGCATGCCGATGGCAGCCTCTGCTCCAGAATGATTAACGAGGCCCCAGGAGCCTTGGTGTGGCAGTGGCCACCCCTTCGCCCCTCCTCTGTGGGCCTGGAGAAAAAAATCGAGTCCCAGGCTTCGAAGTGGCCCCACACAGACCAGGCCCAGAGCTGTAACAGGCCTCCCCTCCCACTCAGGTCTGTCACACTTCACTCCTGCTCTCTATTCTTCTGCTCCACCCCCCCCTTCCCATCCCCCACTCTTCCAACTTTTTCCAACCTTTATTTTCTTTCTTAAAAAAGGTCTCCCTCCTGCTGGCACTCGTTTTTTTCCTGCCTCCCCCCCCCACATTCCTCGGCTGTCGTTCGCCTCTCATGGCTCAGGAATGCACAAACCCAGCCGCCTGAACTAATGACCCCACCCCCCCCCCCCCCCAGACAACCACCC
>JAABNX020000052.1:15915339-15932198 GCA_015163995.2 Mormyrus lacerda | reverse complement strand
GAGCTATTAGTTAAGTTCTCCCCAAGCGAGCTTGATGGGCCGAATGGCCTCCTTTCGTTTGTATAGTTCTTATGTTCCAGAAAAGTGGAAGAACGGCACCCATTATGAACACAAGGATGAGAGGTATGAAAAACTGGCTGGGTGAGCTGGGGGGGGAGGGGCTTGTTAAAAGGCCACAAGGGCACTGGGCCCAGCGGAAGGCTGATTGGCCCCTGGCGAGCCCCCTCCCCTGCCACTCACTGATTCAAAAAATATCATTGGCTAATGATAAAGTCAGCCGCTCCTCTTATGCCACCTTAAAAAGTCCTAGAATCGCCCCTGGGGGAGATTTGTTGGACGCAGCCTGGGAGTAACCCCAGTGTGAGGCAAGTCAGGGGTGAGTGGAGTGTCCTGTGCGAGTGGTGAGAGGTAATCACCATTCCTCGCAGCGTCTCCGGGGCCCCCTTCACGGTGGAGATGTAGCACAGCTCAGTGGATCCCAGCCTCTCGTAAGACGCCAGGACAGACATCCTCTTGAGGGCGCTGGCAAAGTGGAAGCGCTGGTGAATCTTCAGGCCCGGCGTCCTTATGGCCCGAGGGAAGACCTTCTCGTCTGCGGGGGGAGCGACATCGAGACCTCAGCGTTGAAAAGGCAAAGTGTGCGATGCACGGCCATGCCGGGAAAGCCGGGTAGTGTTCACACACATCCCCGATTGCTCTTCATTTCACACACAGGTGAGAACAAATTTTAGGGGTCTGAGCACAGGGACAGCTGCTCTGCACCAGATTAAGGGCCAGATTCAAGACCCCAACGGTGACAATACTCTTCTGGTCATGGGATCTGATCCAGCGAGCTTCTGATTACGAGACTGAATCCAAAGAGCAAAATGTTCTTTGAAAAGAACAGGAGAAATAACAGTGCTTAGGGTAAGAGCTAGTAGCTTAGAGTCAGAGTTGCTTGGAAGAGAGGGACACCACTGGAGGTAATGGTAGCTGGATGCTGATTGGATGTTCAGAGGCTCAGCATTGGTCGGCACAGACGCTGCACCTTTAGTCAGGGTCCAATCAGCTGCCGTCAGCATGGCCTTTTCCAGCGGGTCCCCAACCAGCTGCCCGTCCTCCAGGGTGACCAGAGAGTGGCAGGTGGCCACCACCCTGTGAGTCTCCATTGGGATTTCCGAAACTGGCATCACCTCCTTCCCTTCCCTGCGGGACACCGGGACAGGAAGCATGACTAACGGGGATGTCAAAGCCACACAGGAACCAGCCACAATACACCCACCGTCCATACCTGAGCCCTGCCACGCCCCTGACCACTAGGCTGTCGCTGGTCAGTGTGCCCGTCTTGTCGAAGCAGCAGACCTCCACCTTACCCGCGAATGGGATGCGGAAGGGCTCGGTGCAGAACACGTCTGCGGAGCGGAGGAAGGCACACACATTTACTAACGCTCTCACACTATCTCCCTAGTGAGAGGAAAACACAGGAAACCACTCACAGAGCTTGGCCAAGGCGATCAGGGAGGTGTTGACAGCCAGCGAGAGCTCGATGGGCAGCTCAGGGGGGACCACAGAGGTGAGGATGAGCGTACATTCCAGAAATAGCTTATACCGATTCCTGGTCAGGTCTCTGGTCCCTGTGGGAGGTCATCATATCGTCAAACACCATCGCACTTCACCCACACTGCATGCGCCTCGCCGCTGGCCAGTCTGTGCCCATCCATGGGCCGACAATCCTGCCGCACTCACCCTCTACCCACACGTAGACTGCCGCCGCGATGGCGAAGACCAGGAGGAAGAGGATGAAGATGAAGGTCTCAAGGTTGTTGGCTGTGACCCTCTTCACCCCGAAGAGGATCGTCCTCAGCAATTTCCCCTAAAAAACGACACAGCAAAAACCCTGTCAGATACATAAACTCAGATCCATAAACAAACTTTGCGATGGACGAAGGTCTAATTCGGTGTTAATTTCCCAGCCGCTCACCTGGGACGTGTAGAACCCTGTCCTCAACACGTATGCCACACAGCCGTTATCCACAGCTGCCAAAAAACAGGGAAAAGATGTTGATTTTTGCAGCCTGGAGCCTAGCCCACGGGGCAGCGATTCAGCCGGGAGAGATGGACGGCCAGCCTTTGTCCCACAGCCGGTACCGCAGGGATGAATAACACCAGCCGGGGAGAGACGTAGAGCCTGCTGAAGTGTCCTCCCCCACCACAGCACCGCCACCATAATTATTTTTACGGTGATTCACCTCAGTGTTTCAGGCATAAATCAGCAGCTAATTAAAGTTTATTTCCAAAACCTGTAGGACGGATGCTCCTGAGACCCGGGGCTGCCAAGTCCCGTAGTCTTAAATTAAGAACAATTACAGCTGCCGTGCAACAATGCACTGAATCATCCCAGAGATTTTACTGGGAACAACCTCAGCCCGCCAGGTGGAAACGAGTGAGAAAATGCATACAATTTGACAGACTTCCCTGTAGGGGGCGCCTGGGCATGCGTGTGTCGCTTCGGTACGCTCGTGGTGGTAACCGAGCGGAAACGGCAGCGAGATGCAGTCAGGCAAGCGGAAGGACAGAGCAACTGCACTGACGTTTGAGTCCGGCGCTGGCCTTCTGAGGCGGGGTATGCTGGACCACCTTGGTCCCACCAGAGATGACGTGAAGACGGGAACCAGACTGTAGGTCCAGCATCTGCTCGGGGTCCAGGTCCTCCACAGGCTCCTGGGAAAACAGGCAGATGAACGAGGAGTGGAGAGACGGGCTGGGAGAGGCAAAGAGGTTTCGATGGATGGGTAACCAAGGAGACACAGGATACAGAGCTTTGCAGGTTATAGTTCATTCTGACCTTCATCTGCGGGACGGACTCTCCGGTCAGCATGGCCTCATCCACAATACAGCGACCACGAAGCAGCAGCACGTCACATGGAACCAAGTTCTCCTGAGGCGAGCGTCCTGAAGGGGGAAGCAAAACGGAGATGCACACAGTCAACATGCAGCAAGACACAGAACAGAACGGCACATACTGCCGTGGCATGGCAAATGCGCTGCACACAAAACCTTACCAACAGAAATGATGTCCCCCGGGACCAGTTCATCACTGGACAATGGCCTCCACTTCCTGTTCCTGTATACCTGTCAGTAAGTGCATATTAACCACAGGAGCTTCACAAGGGCCATAATTCAGCCTCACTGTAAATTTAAACTGGGAAAATCTTAAACGAGGTAATATGCACAAATTAAATTCTTTGTTAAAGTTTTTTGAAAATAGCATTTCCTTGCTGGACAATTTGGTCACGCGTGGCTGAAAGCGTGATGAGAGCCTGATCAGACCCCGTTAAGGCTGCGGGGGGGGGGGGTACCTGGATCATGTAGGGTTTGTTGCCCATCCTGCGAATCTCAGACATGTTCCTCATCTGTTGCTGCACCAGAGAGGCTTCGAAGGCCACCAGCATGAAGAGAGTGAAAACGCTGTAGTACCAGTACTCATCAAGGCACCAGAGCCCCACGCAGAACACCTGAGGACGCAAACACACACGGACTGTAAACACCACATACTGGTGCATACCTTCACCAAAAATGCCCAAACCATGAAGGTTTCAAGCAAAAGTCCACGAAAAACAAAAAAGAAAAATCTGTCGCAAGCTTAAAAGGCCACCTTGTCTATTCTATGTCAAGCCACAACCCTAGAGGGTGCAGAATGTTTTTGATGCGGCAGACCCACATAGAGAGTGTATCGAGTCATTTTGACCACACGAGTCATTTTGACGATAGCTCTTTTAAAATAGAAGCTGCTCTGTTTACTAACAGCCACTGTTGTTCTCATACAGTGTTTGCCAAACCAGTCGTTGGGGAAAAGTCCATGTTTTTATATCTGCACACGGCAGTGTTCAGGAATCAGCACCTAGAAAAAATAATTTCAGGAAAATTCCTCCTATCCTCCATATCCAGAATACCTCCATCAGGACTTCACTGCTCCATCCGGATTGTAACCTCCCCACATCTGTATCCAGACCAGAACACTCCTTCTTCCACACACTCTGTCTCTCTCTCTCTCTCTCTCTCGCACAAACACACCTGGAAAACAAAGAAGGGTGCGGTGGCCCTCTCTCTGAACAGCTCCAGAAAGTCAGGCACCACCATCTCGGCGCGGTTGGTGCCGTAGCGTTTCTCCGCCGCCCGTAGCTCCACCTCCTCCTGGTAGCCCCGACACGACTGGAAATAGCCCATGGGGTGCCTCACCGGAAACGCCACAGGATGGAAACGGCGGCTCTCCCTGCTGTCAAACACATAGCGGATCTTCTGGAACTCGAAGGAGAGGATCCTTTTGCCATCGTCTTCCTGGAGGGGGCGATGGAGGCTTTCAGAATCAAGGACCACCATGTCCAGAAGAAGACACACACATGCATACACGAAAGGCTTCTATAGAAAAATCAAATGCAAAAGTGTAAATGAAGTCATTGTACAGTGAACTCGTACATCAACATCTTTGTAATGCGTTGATAGAAGTTACTGTTAGACTGGAGAATAGTGTGGCCTAAGATTTCATACAACAAATCTAGATATAATCTTGGTGATGCAGAGGGTTGTGATAAGGTACATGAACTAGCACCAGCACACTTCCCCCCCCCCAAAGCAGTGCGATGGGCTGCATGCGTAGACAGCAAGTGCTCACCTCATCTCTCTGGAGGGGCACCAGCTCAGCAGAGCCATTGTTGGGGGTCGGAATGACCTTCGCGAGGGTGGCCTTGTTTGGCTCTGGCTCCTGTATGCGCACGCACACACACACAAACATATTCGCAGGGAATGCAGATCTCAAGATGACGAGTTAGACTGACAGAGCAGCTCCTGTCACCCAGCATGCCTTGCAGCTCGGCCAGATGTTCGAGCCTAACAAGGCGACACTGTCACATTCATTCACACAGTTGGTATTCTGTCATAAAACTAAAACATCTGTATGCCATTGCTTTAACAAAGCACGCATAACAACCGCAATTCATCGAGTGTGTAGTTCCATACATATATGACAACTTCATTTATATTAAAAAAAATGCTTAAAGTGGCTGGTGATAAGTCTGAAGGGTTGCTATGGCTACTATCACATTACACGAAGAACGGAATGGAGTTAAGCCCTATTACTACAGCAGTTTTCTCGTAAAAGATAACAGTTATGGAAAGCCAAACGGCTCTTTACTAGAAACAGAAAGGTGAACTTTCTTTGACAGTCGTACCTTGGCGCAGGTGAGCCAGCAGTGCGCGTGTACGGACCAGTAACCCGAGAGCGCGGTCAGGACATGCGCGATCCCGATGGCGGCGAGCGCCAGAAGGCCGGCCTCCGGGTACTCGGCCGCTCCGTACACGACGAGCCACGCGTAAAGCCAGCCCGGGTACAAGAAGGCGACGAACGGCAGCACAGTGCCATGCAGCAGCCGCGGCCTGCGCCGATACAGCGACACGGAGCTGACGAGCTCGTCGCTGGCCTCTCGATCGTGGCTGTGATTCATCTCGGCTGAATTGCGGTGCTCCGGAATCCCGTCCGCAGCCACGTTTTCCTGTTTTTTAGTATCGTTCATCCTCGCTTGTCCCTTCTTGCCGTATCCCCCCCCCTTCCCGTACTCTCCGCCACCCCCTGGCAAGCGCTGTTGGTAAAGAGACGCTTCTCCCTCACGATCCAGCGGTCCGGCGTCCAGACTCCGTTCCCTGCTGTCTATTGCGCACGGCGGCTTCCGTGTACGCAAGCACGCAGGATACGTGAGGCGCTCAACTCCCACTCGTCACGCCGAGCGACCAGAAAATTGACCTGCACCGGGAAAGCCGACCGAGGGCTGTGTTATAACAGCAAATTTAAAACAGGTTTTGCATGTCTGCGGTAGTTTATGCTGAATAATACATTATAGCTTATTTGACCTAGATTTTTATTTCTAAGATATTATATTAAAATTAAGATGACTACATGTCGGTGTGATGTGCGTTATTCTTTTCATGGATGATACAGGTCGATTGTGTGTTTAAGTGAAAGATTAGTTAATATTCCGCAAGTCACTAAAGACACTGGCTCCTTTAAAAAAATCTTTATCCTCACATGGAAACACTTGATTGGCGGTTATAGAGTATGACGTAGAAAACGACCAATCAGAATGCCAAGATGCTAGATTTTGACCAATGAAATCAAGCGACAGCGTAACCGAACTGTACTTCCTTTTTGCAACTTGTACATCGACCTTTTCCCGGTGTTCCTCGGTTCAAGCTTAAGCCATGTGAGTATGTGCAAAGGAATTAATACATCGAGGTTGAAGATGAATGAATGAGTTTGTTTATTTGAATACACTTTTGTGGTAGCCTTACGTTTTCTGGTATAATAAACTGACTATGATGATATGAAATTAAATGTTAAAGACGCTACTTAGATTTTCATACTGCGGGTTTGTGACTTTGACGAGCATCATTCATACTTGCGTGGCCCGCAACCCGTCCTCGTGGCAGGAGGTGTCTGGTGTCGAATGACTGTCACCGTGCTGGTTTTACGCATTAAGTGTAATGAAAGAGTATTCGTATCAACGTGGGCAAGCGCCCCTAACGTCCCAGTGAATGTACAGTTTGACAGGGATGACTCTGAAAGGCCTTCTTCCACTATTTAGGCAGGTTGCCATGGATATCACGGCGCGCTTTTGCGGCAAGGAGATGCAGGACTACGGCGCGTGCGTGGCCCGCAACCCTTCCTCATGGCAGGAGCAGTGTCAGCACATGAAGCTGAAGGTGGCGCAGTGCACCTCCTCACAGTATGTACGCGTGACACTTTACAGTATTTTCCTTTTCTTCTGTCTGCGTATATGTAAACATAAATTTTAGTGCATATGTCTGCATTGCTAGTTGTCTGTGCTTGCCAGTGTGACCGCAAATTCCCTCTCTCACTGTAAGCAATGACAGTTACTAGTCAGTTATTATCCCCATTAAGCAAACCCTGTATCAGTGTATTGCACCTTATTTATTATGTCATATCTCACAAAACCCATTTCCCCTGATTCTGATTGCACTGCAGCCCAGTAATCCAGAAGATCCGATCCGACTGCGCAGGCCAGTTTGCGGAGTTTGAACGCTGCCTGCAGGATCACCAGTCGTCAGCGGCCGCATGCTCCGCCCACATGTCCCGCTTCCTAGCGTGTGCGGAGGCCGTGGACCTCAGTTCTGTTGGTAGGCCACCTCCTCTTCCTCCTTACCATATTGTGACATATCCCTGATGCCTCTAGAGCAGGGGCAGGCAATCTTATCCGCAAAGGGCCAGTGTGTATGCGGGTTTTCACTGCAACTCCCTAATTAGATTACTAATTAGAGGACTGATTGGCTGAAGAGTCCTTACACCTGTGTTTGAACAGCTGACCTACAGGTTATCCCAAAAGCCTGCATACACACCGGCCCTTTGCGGATAAGATTGCACACCCCAGTTCTCGAGCCCCTCTGTGTTATAGCCAATCCGTGGGTGAGATCTAGCTAAGGTCAACCAGGGAGGCCATATGAAATACAGCTCAGTTTCTGTGCCTGTGTGTCCTCATAGTCCCACAAGCCATTGATCAGTATCAAATCTTCATGCCAAGCTGAGGAGTAACATTACATATTCTCTCCAGCAGGGGGCAGTGTGTCACAACCCGTATAGAGTCAGCTCTTTGTCACAGTTCTCTGGATTTCTCTGGCCCGGTTTTGATATGGAGATCATGCAGGATTTGTGGTCCACCTGTGGGAACATGAGGATGGAGGGCTGATCCACGGGGGGCTGGTTCTTTCCAGGGACGCTGATCTCTCACAGCAGTCGACGCGCTCATGAATGCGAGAGAAGGATTCCGACAAGACAAACAAACTCTAACCGCGGGCATGCATTCGGGAAAAGGCCTGCATCTACTAATCTGAGACAATTGCTTGTTTATTGGCTGAGTGCCTGTCAGTCATTAATCATGGACGTTTAATTGGCCTATGGGGCCACTTGAATTAAGTGGCATATACGAGGTCTCTGCCAAAACTGTGTCCTGCCAGGAAGTACGACAGGAGAGGCAGTGTGGTGTATCTGTGTGAGTGTGAGTGCTGGAATGCATGTGTGAAAATGGCATCAAAATATGTGAAATTTAGGGTCTAATAGACACATGGGGCTGCTTTAGATGTGTGTAATAAACAAGATCCTTTATTTATAACCTGTGTCTGAGAGTTTACAAATGGGTATTATAGCACAAAGCAATTCCACACACACACACACACACACTCTTTGCCTACCTGTCCACTTTCTCATCAGCGAGTCTGGCTTTCAATAGACATTCCTGGGTTTAATATTATACTCAGCTGTCACTCAGTACCTCTCATATGAGATGGAGAGATTTGGAGGGGGGGCAGTTGCTGAGTTATGACCTCTGTGGCTACCCCGAAGGAGTGGGGGGGGGGATGAGGAGACAGAGGAGAGGTATGAGGTCTTTGACCACAGAGCAGAACATTCTGCAATCTCTGGATCAGTTATTAAAAATGTGTGTGGAGGAGGAGGTGGAGGAGGAGGTAAAGTAGCCAGCAGCCTCTTCCCTGCTTCCCTCCTTTTGCTGGTGCGGAAGCTTTAAAGTGAAAAAGTGAAAAGGTCACTTTAAAAACATAAATAATAATTATGTCCTAAAGAAAGGTTACATTATTTAACGGCTTCTGCCTCTCACTCTTGATATGTTTGTTATTCTGTGGATGTGTTTACCTGTGGGGATATATGATTTGTGTGTGTGGGTCAGGTATAGATTTTATTGTTGGGACAAAATGACCTTATGATGCCTTAAAAACCTGTTATTGTGGGGACCCTTTTTTCAGTTAAAACTCCATTTTATTAAATTCTGTGACTAATCAGAATCATAAAACTAAAAATGCCAAAAGTCTTGTATTTTTGTTGGTTACTTATGGTTAAGGTTAGGGCTGGGTAGGGGTTAAGGGTGTAGGATTTCTCCCAAAGAAATTAGTGGAAGGTCCCCACAAACATATGGATGCGTGTGTGTGTGTGTGTGTGAGAGAGAGTAGTTTCAGTGCTATTGCGTATGTCAGTGCCGCCCTCTGTTCTGAGAGTTGATACCAACATATCAGTCATGCTTAAAAGGGCCTTTGTTTTACTCTACATGCAAAAAGTTAAACTGCTACCTCCTCAAACAGTTCTGAAAAATGCCTCACAGGTTGCTTTTGTATTCAGACAGAGAAACGTTTTTTTCTGAGGAGGATTGAAAATGGCCAAGGTATTGGTTAGAGCAAAGGGATGCAAATCATGGCTCGCGGCACACGTGCAAGCGTCACCAGGATGTGAGATCACGTCTGGATTGTGGGAGTGAGTGCATGAAGCAGGGAACCTAAGGGTTCTGCTCTTGGAAACAAGCACAGAAAAAATGGAGAGTTCACGGCCAGGGCTGGAGGCTGGAATGACACTGTATTAAAAGGGTGTACAGATGACAGACATCACACTGGAGCAAGGAGACAGACCTGAAACCCTGAAACATGAAGCCACCCGCAATGGGGGTGTCCATCTGTCCCTCCCTCTCAAAGTCCCCAAATTCCTACCCCCTAGTGCAACCCATTCTGTGGCAGAGACGGAATTTTCAGGTCCAGAAAGTAAAAATCCAGACAAAGATTTTGTTTCAACCAACCAGCTGAGTCTTTGTTACTGTGACTCTTTATGCTCAACTGTTTGGTTGAAACAAAATCTTTGTCTGGATTTTTACTTTCTGGACCTGAAATTTGCACGTCTGCTCTCTGCAGAAGGGAACACAGCTCCTCTCGCCAAACACACACACACACACACACACACACACACACGTGCAGACTGATCCCAGTTTGGAGGGAAACCTGGAAAATGATGCTCTCCCTGCTCTGGGCTGGGGCACCTCACGGAATCGTCCAACGCCGTACAGGCAATCATTATGCATTCACATCCACACCATGCAGTAACATAAATACTTCAATACAGATGAATTTGAAAATACAGGCACAAGAAAACAGTACAAAATACTCCACCAGGGGGCTCTGAGGGATGTGCGATGGCTTTCAAGTACAAAGCAAAAAAATGGCAGTGACAGCACCAACACTGGTAGCTAAAAGCTTATCTACAGTAATAACAAAGTCTTTTATTTTACACCAGGATATGCTATGTCCTCGTTCGATTCTCACTTCCTTCTCATGAAACTTGTTTGCCCAAGTGCAGTTTGCCGTTTCACGCGAATGACAGAACAACATTCCAGAAGGTTCCCATGTGCCTCCTCCTCATTCCTTTAAAAAGAAAAACCCTGTGAACCTTTATTTTTTACCATCTTGCTAACCCTGTGACCGTGTGTGACCCTGGTTACTTCTGTCCTTGCTAAGGACAGCAATGCTGTGCTTGCTCTGAGAAAGCGTGAACACTTATTCCAGTCCTTCCCTATTGTATCGTGAATCCCACTTGAATCCTTAAGCTCAGTCTTTATGCTGAGCAGCTCAATTAGCAGGGGTGTGTATACAGCAGTGGAGCCAAAGGGACACTGGGTCCAGCTGAAAACTGATTGGTCCCCAGAGTGCCCCGTCCCCTGTCAATCACCGATTCAAAGCACATCATTGGCTAATGATAAGGGTGGTCTCTGACCCTTTCAATCAGCAACCAAACTTAACTACCATAACAAAAGCCAAAAGCTACTCTCAGCGTTTTTATATAATCATAACATAAGGAATCACTTTAACTAGATGCCTCTTGGAATGTGTCTGGGTAAGTTCAGTTTAATTCCTGTCAAAACCTTTATAAATACAGAACAACCAAAGTAGTTACAAATGTCATTTAAAATCTTCTGACACAAAGCATAATAACACTGTGGCACAAGCGTTCACAAGGAGTTCACTAGGAAATGGAATCCCCATGCTTCTGGACTGAATACCCTGAGTGCACACTCTGTTCCTCACTTCAAATCCACGCTAAGTGTGCACTACCATCCTCACTAGAACCTTAAATGTGCATTATCACCCTCACCCTCAAACTACACTTGGTGCACAATCTAGTCCTCACCGTAAACTGACAGTACACTACCTTAGGTGCACACACAATCCTCACCCTAAACCTACTCTTGGTGCAGTCAGGCTAGTTTGAGGGTGAGTATTATAATGCACATACTATAATCCTCACCCCAAACTACTCTTAGTACACTCTGATCTTCAGCCTCAGTACAGCGACTGCATGACCCTGTAGAAAATCCAGACATAACTGCCCATGAAGATCTTCAGATCGCTTCCTTCACTTTGGCTCAATCAGCGTCTACAGAACAACCCCAATCAAACACACGTTTTCACCCTCTTGAGCACAAGAAATAATTTTTACGCAGAAGACTCCCTAAAACAGGGTTACACCACTGCAGTCCTTTTGATTGGCTCCTGATGCACAGTTCTAACACCACACAGAGGCTACTCACTATCCAAATAACTACTTAAGTAAAGCAATTAAGTACTGAGGTTGAGTGGATGTGGCACACCACCCCGGACCAGAACCGGACCTGTTCACACGTGATGTTAACCACGAGACCTTTACCTCATCCCCTGCCACCAGTACCACCAGTGAAATGACCCGTCCATCCCATAATGCAATGAGGCATTTCAAAGTGACCCCCTCCTCCTGTATCCGCGAACCCTCTGAATAGCCACCACTGACAAGGCTCTGCTCTGATGTGGCCAGAGGTAGATTAATAGTCCTCAGGTGGAACGGGATCTCAAACACGCCCAGACGGGACCGCCGCCCTTTGGCCTGCCGTCTCTCTGCTTGGAATGCCTGGCTCGTTGGACCGTGAATTATTAAATCCTGGGGTCACGGTGCTGCCTCTGGATCCACCGCAGTCATCTCCCGCTCGCTATGCCGGGATCATTTCCGCTGTGTGTTGGGGGACGGGGCAGGCTGGAGAAATGCCCGTTGCTACCAAAGGCCGCCTTACATAAACCAGTGCAGGAGTTTCATTTCTAATGCAAACACATCCGTTCCAGCAGTGCTTGACTTCTCTAGGGTTTGGCTGGATTTGCACTTGATTTAAAACCTGAAACCCCCAGGTAAAGAAGCCTCCTGTTTCGATAATAGAGTGATAACTGGATAGCAGCGCCCCCTGCAGGCCAGGAGGACCAGGGCTTATTTTCCTGTGGGCTCCGAGGGTGCTGTCCTCAGCTTGGGAGGATCCTTGTAGATGGAGGACAAAATGGCCGGAAAGTTCATCTGTGCTTCTCATGAGTGTCTGAAGTGCTGCATCTCCCGGGTAGAGGCTGTCACCATAAGGGAGTTAACGAGCAGAATTTGAAAAATGACTGATGTTTCCGGCTAAGAGCAGTGTTTGGGAACACCAGGAGTTCTGTTATAAGTGCTCAGTGATGAATATGAAGGTGTTTTAGTTAGGATGCTCTTCACAGTCTACAAGACAATACATTTTTCAGATATATTTACGGTTTCACCAAATGATGTTTCCAGTGTTAAGCTAAGTCAAGCTAGTTGGGGTTCAGGGTACATTCACGTTACATTGCAGGGTTTGCATGAAGTCTTTTACAGACACATTTTCAATGGGTCCATTGACACAAGGTTCTCCAACCATTTAAAATGGGCCGTGTGATCGTTTGGGAGTCTCTGGACAGTCGTTAAGGTGGGGGGGTCCTTCTAAAAAAAAAAAAAAAAAGGAACAGGATGCAAGGATATGTGAGGCATGTCGACCAGCTCAGGTTGGGGAGATGGTGCAGATTGTTCCGGAGGAGTTGGGGGGGAAAGAGCAGGGGTCTGGGGGTCAGGAGGTGAAGTAGGAGTTCTGCATGGAGTAGAGGCGATCGATGGGGTTCCCCACCCTCCCTGTCAGTAGTCCGCCCTCCGCCGTTGCCAGGAGACAGTCGCCAAGGTGACTCAGGCTTCCGTCGCTGTCAAGGTCGTGGAACACTGTCTCCGAGTCTGGGATGAAAGGAGGGAGGAAGAAAGAGGAAGTGAGCACAGTGGAGAAAATAGATTTGGCACCTCGGGCCTGTTCTGCATTGACTTCCCCGAATGACGAGGCATTACAAGGTCACTTGCGGAGGCCGAGAATGGGACCTGATTAGTGTGACGTCTGACCGGACAAGTTACAGCCGACATGAGGTTAACGAGGCAGACAGGAGGTGAGGGTCACCTGACGTGGCCGGGGGGAGCAGATCAGATGTTGGTCATGCTCCAGTGCTCATGTGTGGACACCAACGCAGAGGTCAAAGGTCACAGTGAGTTATAAATACCCCAGAACTGAGCTCTGAGTGAAGGTAAGATCCAGAAAGTCTGGGCCCACTGGGACTCCTCACCGTAGTGCGGCAGCTCGGGGCCGAGCTGCGGGGGCGTGAGCCCGTGGCGGAAGGGTTCGCCCCCGTATATGTTGGGGTCCAGAGCCAGCAGCTGCTGCCGTGGCAATGAGGGGTATGGAATCAGCCCGTCCAGGCCGTGACCGCTGGAGCCATCTGGAGAGAGGGAGAGAGAAAGAGACAGAGAGAGAGAGAAATTAACAAGGACTGAAGATTACTGCCCAGCTGGGACATCATTATTATTTTAATATTTAATCAGACAGACACTCCCGTTGTATATAATCATAGAGATTGAGGGAGGGCGCCGCTGGTCCCGTAACCGTAAACGAGGTTGTGACCATAACCGTGTCAGGTCTCACCTTCGCTGTCGTCGTTGCTCTGCCGGCCCCCGCGACTCGGCCCCCGCCGCCCCCCCCCCAACTGCTCTTGCTCCTGCTGCTGCTGCTGCTGCTGTTGCTGCCGCCGGGCAATTTTCTTCATCTGAGACAGAGACACACAAACACACTCAGACGTGTCAAACGCAGCACGCGCACATTCACAAGCCCGTACACTAAATATCACAGACGGATGGAACAGGTACAGACACAGATACCGAGTAATGCAAACACGTACACTGGCGATTTGAAATACGTAAGTACTATTGCGGCTGGAAAAATAGTCAAATGAGAAACCCTTTGAACTTCCTAAAAAGAGGCATTGTGTGGCATTGCTGTGTGCATGTGTGTTTGTGGATATTGCATACACAAATGTGTCTGTGTGAGTATGCGCATGTGTGTGTATGTGTGGTGCACGTATATGCGTGTCTGGTTGTGTGTGTGTGTGTGTGTGTGTCCGGGTGTGTGTGTATGTGTATGTGTGTGTGTCTACTTTTTTACCTTGGCTCTCTGGTTCTGGAACCACACTTGCACGACTCGCACAGTCAGACCCGTCTCAGCTGCCAGGGTCTCCCTCACCTGAGAGACAGAGAGGACAGAGCTGGGGGGGGTGTGTATGTGTGTGTGTGTGTCTGAGAGACACACACAGACACTGCCAGTACAATGAGCAGTGTGTCTCTGTGCGGCTACCAGCTTGTGTGCCTGTATAAGGCCACAAAAAAGCACGCAGCCTGAGCGGCGCTGCACTGTGTGTGATGGACATGCACCTTGCGGCAGGGCTTGGACGACACCTCAAAGGAGGCCTTAAAGGCGCGGCGCTGCTGCGTGGTCAGGATGGTCCGCGGCCGCTTAGAGCGCTTGTGCTCCTTGGCGTCGTCGCCGCCCTTCCCCAGAGAGCCGCCCCCTCCATCCTCGTCCTCGCTCTTCACTGTACACGGGACCAGCGCATTTCAGATACTTAGAGAAAGCAGCATGTTTATGCAGCAAAACAGCATAAAGAGTGGGAATGTGCTATGCATCAAAACAATGCATATTAACAGTGATTTCAAAATAACATCCTCATCCTTATTTGGAAAAAAAATGTGTGTATACAAAGTATTAGGATTATACATCCAGGCAGGCTAACAAAACTTTACTGTTGCAGGTATCCAGTGTTCTAAATTCTTCATGCCCTATATATTACTGTAATTATGGTAATGATGTACCGTAACTAAAATGACAGATGAATCATACCTAATTTAGCACTTAATTTGTGTGTCTGACTCTGGCCCGTCGTATCGATTGGTGCATGCGGGTCACCTGACTCGGTGGGGGCGGGGCTGATGGCCGCCAGCATCTCACGCTCCTTCTCGTAGTCACCCCTGCAGAGCAGCTGCCCCTCCTTGAGGACGAACTCGTCGCCACGCTGCAGGCGCCGCTCACACTCGCAGCAGCTGAAGCAGCCCAGGTGGTACACCTGGCCCAGCACACGCATGATGAGCTCCGAACGGCCAATCACCTGAAGGCAAGAGCTGCACTTCCGCACGAAGAGCCTGCAGCCAAGTGGGGGTAGGGGTAGGGGCCGGGGGGGTGAAAGAGGGGGAAGGGGGCCTTATGCTTAGCTACTTCATGTCACATTATACCAGTATTTCCCAATCCAGTCTTGGGGGACCCGCAAACAGTCCACGTTTTTGCTCCCTCCCTGCCCCTGAAAGGCTCGGAGGAAGCAAAAATGTGGACCGACTGTGAGTCTCAGAGCACTGGATTGGGAAACACTGCATTATACAGGTTTTGGAGCAGGGTGTGGCTCTGTGCTTTGATTCAAATCCCAGTCTTAGCAGAGTGGTTTTACTTGTTGGGCCCTTGAGCCAACTGCGTAACCCTGCCTTTTCAAATGTAAATAGGTTTGAATAATAGCTTCTGCTAAATAAATAAAATGTAAATATATTTTCCTGTAATCATGCTAAGGACACCTTTAGAGGAGAATAGTATTCATCCAGTGAGATGTCTAATGGAATGTCTAATGAAGCACTGCAAACCAGTCCTCAGGGATCCCCAGACAGTCCACATTTTTGCTCCCTCTCATTTCCTAGCCAATCAGAAACACCAAATACCTAGTATGGCTGTACTGGGAGCTGGGAAGGAGCAAGAATTTAGACTGTCTGAGGGTACCCCAGGACTGGGTTGGGACACACTGGTGTAAAGAAAGCAGAGAGTCCAGATCCTGCTGTAGAGCAGCTCAGCTGAGCTGGAAAGAGTCTCAGTACCGTGGTCTGGCCCTGTGGGCCCCTGGAGTGGTGGCTGGAACATCTGCCCGGGAAATGCTGGTCAGCCCACCAGGCGACAAAAGCAGCCGCCTAGGGCGCTACCTTCTGAGGGCGGCCACAAGCTGATCTCATAGGGCGCTTTTCCACTGCACAAAGTACGGTACTTTCGCTTTTCCAGTGACTTCCGGTCGAGTACCAGTACCGAAATTTCGAGTACCAAAAGTGCCAAACCAGTTGGGGTACTTCTTTGGTACTTCGGTACTTTGGGGTGGGACTTGCAAACGTATTTGCTGTCCATTGGTTATGCAAATAGCCTGCCGCTGAAACGCAAAATACTACCACGATCTTTTGAAACACAGCAAACAGCGAGACACGAAATAAAAACCAGTAGAAACAAAAATATAAAAAGGTTAAATGGAAGAATGGACAAACGAGGAAACGTAGGCTTTACTCGCCACATGGATGATCCAGCGGGATTTGGATGACACGACTCGAAATAAAAAAGTTTTTGCAGTTCCGGGCAATTCAGTTTCCCTGTGTTTCCCCTGTCGCGCACGTGATTTTTGCACGGTTTCGTTGTTGTTTATATGTCTTTTTACAAAGTTCTTGAGGTAAACAAACCTAATATTTTAACATCACATGCCTTTTTGATGTTTCTTGTTTTTACTGATAATAAATGAAATTATTTCATTCGCTGGATAGAAATATTTGTTTATGAGAACGGTATAGAATTGCTTATAAGACTATATTATGCGTGACGATCTACTGTATTCACAAGTAATAATGTACCTGAGTGATTGTCAGACATCTCACATACATCTTTGCTTAAATATTAGGAGAAACATTGTTTCCTGACATCCTGGATATTTGGTTCACATCTGTTAAAACAAGTATACAGCAATAAACAAGTATACCTCTTTGCTTTAATATTAGGGGAAACATTATTTCCTGATAGACAGGAGAA
>JAABNX020000052.1:15891800-15905222 GCA_015163995.2 Mormyrus lacerda | reverse complement strand
TGAGGCAGCACTCAGGCAACATTAAGGCAGAATTGAGGCAGTGTTGAGGCAGCACTCAGGCAACATTAAGACAACACTGACGGGGGGAAGCAACATTAAGGCAGTTGCACACAGGGAGCCTTACTTTTCGTAGTCGTGCTTGCAGTACAGCAGGCGGTCACGACAATAGCAGGTCCCACTGAGCGTGCTCAGACACACGGTGCACTTCACACAGGTCTCGTGCCACGACCGCTCGTTGACGCGCAGTAGGAAGCGGTCGGCGATGGGCGACTCGCATCCCGCACACACCTCGCCCGCCGTGCCATGATCCGAGCCTGGATGGGGGAGGGGGGACGGAAGCGTGAGGGAGGGGTGACTATGACGGGAGAAACTGGTAAGAGGCCGTCCACAAATGACCAGCTACTCCTAAACTGTAAACAGACTATTTCATAAAGTGACAGTTAAACTTTAACCATGTAAACTTTTTGGCATGTTTTCAACATACATAAACATACAAGCCTAAATCAGTGGATAGAAAATCCAGCACATGAATAAAAACACAGTAAGTGTTTACAGTACTGTGGGATTGGTTAGAAAAAACCTTGTGATCAGTCTACCAGTTATGTGTAAAAACATATTTGTTTTGTTTTAATGTTTTTTGACAGAGGTCCCTTTGGTCACCATGTGACACCAGCCCTGCAGAAAAGAAAGGCAGTTTTTATATGTAACAAAAACAATGCTGAACAACGAAAATTATTATTATTTTCAGTAATTAAGTGAATTACCCCTAAAAAAAACGCTACAAATTTTGGCTCATATCAAGTTGTAACCCTTAAAATATCTCACCAAAGGGCGTGGTTGAAGGAGCCTGCTGAAGACAAGACTGTGTCTCTTCGGTTTTCATCCCGGATCTCCTTACGCCTTATTCTCCCTGAGAAAAACAAGAAACGCGGTATCATGTATCGTCTATAAACAGGTGAGCAGAAGCTGGACGGGATGCAGGTTTAAGATTCAAGCTGCAGCGTAAAATAACCGACAACAATGCGATTATAAGTATAGAAGGGAGAGTCCTAAAGATAAATCACCACGTCGTTATTATTATAGCCTAAACCAGCGGCAGTGAACAGTCCTGAGAGCATAGACAGCGCGCAAAGTGATCGTTAGGGTGGTTTCTTCTTATATTGCTCATTTATTTGTTTACTTTCCTTAAAACCTCATATCGGGGGACAAAAGCACAATCGAAGTCATTTCAGAATCTTAGCCAAGATCTGGCGGGATTGGGTGAAACCCTTGACCTCTTGTCTTATATAGGTAGTGCACAAATCTCACAGCGATCCCGCCATAAATAACCACGGTTATAATCAATAAATTGTAGATTTTTTTCCCTGATATTTATTCTTTCTTATTGGAGACTTTAATTTGGAGCATTTTAATTACGATTATATTAATACTACAAAAAACTACTACAAAATTAGTTTAGCATTTACCTCATTACTTACAGCACTGTTTCCCGCTATTACACCATACTCATGATACTGTTAACGTTAGAAATGCAACGCTTCATGTTATGGAATAAATGTATTCCGTGGTTTTTCTGTTGTGCATTCTTTTTGTTAAAAAATACAAAATAAAACGATACAAATTCATTGCGTGGTATATCGTTGAGGCATTAAAACACCATTAATTATTTGTTAAATATATCGTTAATATATAGGTAAATAAAACGCTTCAATCATTTAAATAAGTACCGTTTTATTTCCAAATATAGAGCATCACCGGTCGATAGAAAACAAATGCGTTAATAAAAAGAAAATCGCTATTGAAAGGTAAACGCCAAAATCCTTATGGAGAAATAAAAAAAAATACGGATATATCTCAAACAAATACCAAATGCTAGAAAGAAAATCTGGTAATTCATCAAGCTGGTATTAAAATAAATAAATATGAATACTTTGATATTTATTAATAATCAAAAAATATTAATATATTATTTTTGCCGAAGTGTCGGAAATATCTATCTATCTATCTATCTATCTATCTATCTATCTATCTGTATAATCAGTAGGACAACACTATGTATAATGAATTGTTCAGTATACAATGTAATGTGAAGTTACCTGGTTAATGGTACTATTCGTACAGCAAGAGAAAAAACTTATAAATTATCGTATGTTTAATAGTTGTTTAGTTCACTATTCGTTTAACATTGGCAGGTTAAGCAAAAAATTGGTATAATTGCAGAAGTGCGTTAATTTAAATTAAGCAGTTCTGGATGTTTAATTTGATCAAATACAGTTTTCTTCAGAAAATTAGACACAGCTATTGTATGGGAAGAAACGCTCTTGTGCTTAAATGGTACCGTAAAGTCTAAGGAGCAATGGGTTAGATTGCTAGCTCATGCAGAAGTTGATCGAACACAAAGCGATGAACATACGCGTCAAAATGTTTACCGATAGAATCAAGTTCATTTAGTTTCAAAGCTACCCACATTCTATCCACTATTCAGTTTGTTGTAATTGGAGATATTAGAACAACAAATTGCGTTAAGGGCTTAAAATTTTGCACGTGCGGTCGAAATCATAGGTAACTTCATTACAAAACCTGGGCACTTCTCTACTGCCTTAATGGGTTTTACCACGGCCGCTATAGACTTGGTACATAACAAGGTAAAATACCACGTGTGGCTTGTTACACATCTCTTACCTAAGGCAGCGATCATTCAAAGATAAAAAATAACATAAGCGAAACGTTTATGCAAAAATTAAACAGCTGCTGAGAGATAAGGTGAACGTCATTGGTAATATCGACAGGTTAATGAATCATTTTCATAAGTCAACAGCCCATTCAAACAAAGGAACCGTTAAGAAAGTACACTTGCTATATTCTCATGTTTTACAGCTATTTGATGTGGAATCTCGGAATCATCTGTATAGTTTTCGTTTCAGGTACCATAAAGAGCGGCGGCAAAGTGCGAGAATTAGAGTGCATTTACTTCAGGGAAACTCAATTCGCAGGAGAATCAAACCAGGGACTGTTTCGTTGCAACACGTTCGACTGATGTCTCAATGTAACAAGTCGGTTTAAGTGAAATATTACATCCGTTTTACTACGACTGGTAAGTAAATTACAATAGATTAGCAACTCTTTACCTCTTTTAGTCACGCATATTGATTTTCATGCATCTGTTTACATCTTTGAGTAGTTTAAGTACATCAAATTTGACAGCATTTGACAGCGTGCCAACTAATTACGGACATAGACAAGTTTTATTTTATTCTTAAAATACTGGAGGGTTGTTAAATAACAATTAAAATAATTAAATAATGGGATCGAAGAACCACTTGCCTTTAATATTTTAATTTAAGATTACGCACCAATAAATTAACGTCCGTGTGTGTTTCATACCTAATCTAGACCCATAAATACCTTTTATTCACATGTACTTAGTTTTCACACTGGCGATTAAAAAGTAATTGTGTGTTATATATTTTGAAATATTTATCCATGACGGCAAAATATGTCCATCCCTGAAATCAGCTGTAAATAAAATGCAAATGAATAAAGACAACATTTGCAATACAAAGGTCATAATTAATAAAACAATAATATATTGTCTCTGTTCAGTTGGAGCTGAAGTTATAATGGGACGTAGAAACACAACAATATTTTATTTAACGCAGTGACATCAAACATCGGAGGGCTTGGTTAATGATTGTATGTTTGGGTTTTAAGATATATTATTTCCACCAGTTTTTTTACGGAGAAAATTGAATTCGAACTACCTGCAGTCCAGATGAAAGCGATACGATATTACAAGCAAAAATTTATTAATGTTTTGATAGTGTTGTGGATACTTTTAATTATTCAACAAGTTGCACGCGCGGTTTATTCGGCTATTGGCGTGCATTTGAATCAGGAGTATCGATGATTTGTTACACAAAGCCCAAAACTGTGCGCGCGCGCGTGCGTGTATGCGTGTGTTTTACGATAATAGGTAAAATGCCGACGCAAGTGGTTTAATTGAAGGAATGATAGGTGTGCTGGGAATCAATTTAACGACGTAAGTAGGTTTTTTGCCATGCTATTGCCATCGCGCACATTATTCCAGCTATATATTTCCCTAGGAGATACACAAATGCGCTCGTTATATAATTATTTTTAGTACGACGACAATTAACATCTGTAGCTGTTATATAAACTAGAAATAAAGAATATAATGATAGTCGTCAATCAACTACGACAATATAACTTTAGATCAGCCGATTAAATCAATTATGTATTTATATGTCCGTGTGTCATTCAGTAATAGCGAATAGTTTGTGAAATATTTAAAAATATGGAATACCCTCATTTGTAAAATGCTCCTATGGGCAATATTCACTTGAACTGGAATTGCCTATTTTCAGTAAATAATCCCAAATTCTATTTCACCCGGGACCCGGTACCGGCTAAGATGTTGCAAAATGGTTGGATGCACAATGCTATTTGGAATATTTAAGGCGCATTAAAGGTAATAAGAAATTACAACAGTATATCATATGCAGTATTTCGCATCACATCAAAGTTGAAATAGTATATTAAAATACAAACGGGCTGACAAAATACTGTGGACACATATTACTGTAAAAGAAAATAATGCATTAGAAAACATTCATATGTTTGAAAGATGTAGGCATAATATGTAATACTGCTTCTATAATAACTACGCTAGCATAAAAGAGAATAATTTCTCGCGTGACAATAACGCCTAACTCGCCCTGTGCAAATCACAACTGGCAAAAAAGCCACACGGCTCTCCCTTGCTGTAGAGGGATGAGCGTCACCTCGCGCGCGGCGTCTGATGCGCCAGTGTCGCAGATCGCTGACTTGGAGGCTCAAATAGAGCTATTCCTGGAAACATGCACATACTTCATTTTTAAACGGCAAGCAGCTTCTGCGTTTTCTCCCTAATCGCTGCTAACACGAAAAAGAAAAAAACAGACAAAAAAGGTAACTGTATATGAATTCAATGAGTGCAAGTGCGCACTGTACCAATCTACGCGCTTTGGATACCGACGTACTTACCTTGCGAGAGACAGCTCTTCTTGTAATTTCTTCAGGGTGAATAGAAATAGGGAAGATAAGAAGGATGCACCGTTTCAGCTGGAGCAAGGCTGCTCTGTTATACTCCGTGTCGGGGAATACACTTATCATGCAGTAACTCCTCTCCGCTGTCTTTTCGCGCAGTTATAGACTCCGCGAGCGCGCACTTGCAGACAAAGCGAGAGGAGGGAGCACTGGCTGGAGAGGGAGGGGTGACTCACGGTATAAGAGGGACAGAGGAGAACCGGAGATGTGAAAGAAATAGTTGGTGTGCTTTGTATGCGTGAAGTGAACATTTGTTCAAATTATTTGACAGGTTTTAATCAGTGTTTTTTTCATGGCATCTAACTCACAGGTCAAAATCGCATTGAGCTGTGGAGAGTATTAAAATATATGGCTTTAAAGGTGGAAAATGGTGTCATTTCTCGGTGTTTTTCAATTACAGTGAATAAATTCAGTGAAAAGAATTCAGCAGGACGACATCATATAGTTGCCGCCCAGCTACTCCTATAACAGTAACATTGGCTTCATAAATAACATGACAATTAATATAAAAGTTGCACAGTTTCGGCGGGTTAATCTACGAGACAAATCCTTCCATTCATCCATCCATCTTCAAACCGCTTATCCTCCTCGGGATCGTTGGAACGGGAAAAATTCCAATAAATAACACAACGTTGATGCTAAACCTTCCAAATCACACTTGGGGAGAAGCAGTAAGCAGCAACCGGAGCGAAGTAACTTACAAAATTACAATATGTTTTTGATAAAGATGTACAGATATGACAAATATAAGTGGATATTACTTCATATAACGATTATACTAGGTGCATGCTGGGTGTGTGTTATAATCGATCGGTTAATTTGAAATGAATAATCATTTCGAAATTAGTAGCAATTTCGTACTTACGAGTTACAGATTCTTAAGTATCAGTGTTATTTGCACATTTTTTTGAGAATAAATAGTAACGCGTATTAACTTCGTCCTCTTGTGCTGTGCATATCAGATAAAAATGCATATCGCTGCACATAATTTACTTTGAATAATTAATCTTTCGGTTGCCCTTCTCAATTCTTCAGCGGCTATGCATTACAAAGTAATCGAAATAATTTTAAAATTCCTTATAATTGGCAGAACTGTTATTTTCTTGCCCATTTTAAGTTTTTCATTCGAACAAATGCAGGTCGAAAAAGCTTCCAAAAACGAATCAAAATAACAAGATCCGATAAAAAAAATAACCCCGACGTCAAGACCAGAATTCTTGATCAAGTGTAATTAAGGGTACATCTTGAACAGACCATCATGCACAAAGAACCATTGATATTCGTGGCGAAAATAATTGACTAGCGTATTTTTTTTTACTATATTCTAAGTTACACAGGTCTATTCACGTGTTCCATAAGAACAATATATTTTTGTAGGCACTGAAGTAGCGCTATTGCTTACAAACGGACTCACTACTGGGAATAAACTAATAAGTTTTATCTTCTCCGCGGGTTGTTTGTACTTTTGACCCGTTCACGCAATTGACTCGGTTCCTGTTGTAATCTCTGGCGATCTCCAGCATCACCTGGTACGTTTCTGACGTCTGGCAACCCCTTGATCTTTCATGTTCGAAGGGGGAACCTGCACAGACTTTGTAGTGACTGTTTAGTTAATTTAGTTACAAAAACACTATTCCGTGCAATTACTATGCATTCAATTTCTCTACTGGCCTATACTCAAAATATGATGTGGAATGGAAGCTGAGAAAACTTTACAGAGCATAATATGTCGTGACTCCCTACCAGATAAGGAAAAAGTCAGTTACATCCTCTGAGATGAATGGGCGGCTGTCACGGTAACCATTCTTGTCGGACGCGTCTATTTTCTCACCAGATTTATGTGCGGTTCTTTAACATTACACGTGAGCGGTAAATTCACAAGAAAACAAGTCCGGTTTAATGCGTAAGAAATTGATTCAAAGTGTATTAAAACGCTTGCATGTGATTTTAATTTAAATATATATTGGTAACTTTACTTTCGAGGTATTAAATTAAAACTATACTATAATCTACCGTAAGATTCAGATGACCTGACAAACGGGCTATTGATAGTTAGCACACTTATTGTGTGACCTGCGTAAAGTAACATACAATCTCAATAACGCATTTATTAATAACAATTTCTCTCACCGAGAAGAGTGGCCTATTCTTTGGTGCTGTAGCCCGTATTAGGCCGGTCTGTTTTGCAACACCCGACGTAATATCTTCCCGCCATAGCTATAAGAATGCTGCTTTTATGACTGCCAATATATATGTCAAGTATCAGGCATTTAAACTAAAAACATATACCACGGGTATAGCGCTACATTTGTGCATTTAATGTGAATTGTGTTGTGTGTCACAATCATGCAGTAATAGCGAATTGCATATTTCATAATATTGCATATTTCATAATAGGATTGTTGCACTATATTATTTTTTTGTTCCTTCGTATCCATTCTGTTTACATTAGAGTAATAGAGTTTGTGATATTATAACATAATTTATAAACATTGCGCATTATAGCAAGCCTACTATCAACAAAATCCTTTACAGGAGAATCCAAATGATGACGCTTTGGCGTCCTCTGCTGGAACGTTGTTTTTATGCGCCGTCAAATACTAGCAAGTTTTAACGTTATAACAGTGTATTAAAACGTGTTAAGTTAATGTGGAGTGCAGAATATACTTTTATACAAACGGTGGCAGACAATTCGAAAATAAACATTTTTTTGCCAATATCAGTAGATTGTGAAGGGAAAGATAATCGTTTAAGGATCGTACGGTCAAAATTGTCCATTTTCACATGTTGAAGGTTGAAGCAATGCATGGCTATTCGGGGAGATTAAACTGAAAATTATTACGGTTTCTTATGTATATAACAGACATCACTATATTCTGGGTGTTATTTCACTTACCCTGAACCCATTAAAACTATGGAGAGCTATACGTGTTATTTGTACATTTTGGCACAAGGTGGCACCATTGCATTACAAGTTGTCGCCTTCTTAACATCGGCAATTTCTTTTTCGTTCATGACAGTCCATAAAGTCATACGAAGCAGTGCAATCTCCCTTATTCATGGTGCCTGCAGCCCGTCCCAGGCAGCCTAGGGCACAAAGTATGGGATCACCCTGGATGGGATGCCAAACCATCATCAGTGGCACGCCGACACACATTAATGCGGCCAATTTAGAAACTTAACTTTAGAAACTTTAGAAAATTAACGTTAACGTTATCTTACCTCACATTTTGATCTGCATATCTTTATATTTTATACTGTTTTATTTTTGACCAGAGTAACTTAGAGGGGTCTTAGCAATAAAATTGCATCAAAAGATGGTTATAGTGTTTCTTAAAAAGTAATCGGTCCAGATTGGATGGTTTTAAGTGACGACTAAACGGTTTCCACTCTTACATTGACGTCCATCTGGCTTCCGCTTATTTCTTATTTTAGGTGGCTAGTTTCCGGTTCACTTTTGGTTCCTCAAATTCGTGTCCGAATCTAATAATGAAACCCGTATTTCTGAACCATGCTAATCGCATAGTCAACCCAATTAAATGTAGGCCTATGCATTTTCCTTTATTGCACCAGACGTGCCTGTTCAACCATTTTTTTATAAGTATGGAATTTTAAGACTGAAAGAAGACGTCAGACGAGAAATAAATGTAACGTTCCCCTTTACATGATAATTATTACCCAACCGTATTGTGCACTGCTGATGACAGCTTGCAGTGAAACGCAGTCCCCGGCTTTGCGGACAGAATGCCATAACCTTAATTGCATCACCAATACGCTAAATTCTCTCAGTTCTAGAATCAATATATCGTGACTCCATCACAAGCCATAGGTGGTCCAATAACATAATGCGGTGTATGATTAGTGTAGCACAGGGTGCATACAGAGGAAACAGCCTGTGGATTGACCCACCTCTAACACCACATAGCTTCTTATTGGCCTGTAGAGCAGTTAGAGGTGTTTTAGGGGGGCTTTAACCCTCCCTCCCAAATAAATGTGTATTTATTGGATTAAGTCATGAATAGCTCTTTATACTATATATAAGTTTGCCATCGCCTCCTAGTAAACACTCAGCCCCCCTATTCATTCACGTCTAACTACGCCTCGGACCCACAGCCAGTCCACATTTTTTTGCTCCCTCCCAGTTCCCTGTGGAAGCGAAAACGGTGGACCGTCTGTGGGCCCCCGAGGACTGGTTTGGGAGACACTGAGCTCTCTGGGCACTACAGTCACTCTACTTGAGTGAGTTGCACCTTCACCTGCACACTCAAGTACATTCAGTCTGGTGAAATGGCATTAATAAGATACCCGTATTTTATGATTGTGTTTTACCCTGCTATGCACTGGCAGAACACCGGGGGGCGCTTCCCAGCCTGTGCCCTGTGCTGTCTGGGACAGGCTCAAAGTCCATGCTACACAGTAACAGGTCAGAAGCTTGAAAGTGAATGATGATGGAATACGACCGTTTCCTCTGAGTGAAACACTTTTTACCCCCTGAAGAAAACAAAGGAGGTGTGAATTTTTATACATTTTTTTTGTACATCGTGGAAACCAAGATCAAGATTGACTCATCTGTCATCTCACATCAGGACTGTACCACAGGGTTGAATTTGCTAACTCTCGCTTCATACCGCTCAGTGACGCTGAGAGTACATGAAGTATCAAGACGTCACATCCACCAGTAAAAAGAACAACCCGTAGATAAGTGTAAGTATTTAGGAGGAATTCTGTTGCTTAGAATAACCTGAGCCTAATCTGGGAATAGTCCACAGCTGGCGTCGCACATTGCTGAACTCGCAGTCACAATTCCTGATTGGACAATCAGCATCCAGCTCATCTCAATAACCAATCAAATCCACTTCATTTGCCTTCATATATTCAAAACATAATGAAAGGCAGGGATGTTTAAAGGAGGTATTATCTGTACGTCATAGTATATCAGCATAGTACATCACACCCATGACTGAGTATAAAGTCTTTTTAATAATGTCATTTATATCTCAATATGAACAGACTCAGCAGGGAACTAAGGACAATCATAATTAAAAAATAATAAAAACAAACAGTCTTTTTTTCTTGTAACACCATCAATTTGGCTGGCGCTACAAGTCCAGTAAATCCATCTGGGGTCCCTGAAAGGTTTGAATGCATATTCTGGGTGCCGCCCACCTGCTATGTCATCGTCTGTCTGCAATCGGCTGCTCTGCCATCAGCTTAGCCAAGGTAAGAAAAAGGAGGGCTGCAAAATTCCTTCAGTCCCTATGAGAAATTTTTGCCACGCCCCTTCCCAGGGTGGGGGGGGGGGATAGAGTACATGTGTTCAGTTCTGTATGTGTGTATTCCTATGTGAGGGTCTCTGTATTTTTATACACTGCCTGGGCAAAAAAGGTAAAATAAAAATCACACTTTAATATTTCATTGGCCGCCTTTAGCTTTGATAATGGTGCACAATCGTGGCGGCACTGTCAAGGCGTCGAGGTCCAGACCCTGAAGTGGCCAAATTATGTGTGAAAATGACTCCTCCTGCCCTGAACCACTCTTTGACAATTCGAGGGTGATGAATCTTGCCATTATCCTCCTGGAATATGCCCATGCTTTTAGGAAAGAAAAAATCCATCGATGGGATAACATGGCCGTTCAGGAGATTCAGGTACTCAGCTGACTTCACTTTATTGCTGCATAACGTTGCTGAGCTGTAATAATGATCCCGTCATTGGCTCTGAAGTACTTGTTGATTTAAATTTAGATGCCAACGGTTTTTTTTTTTTTTGTCCGGGCAGAGTGTTTCATTGCCAGTACCATTATCACCCCACCCTACTCCAGCTTGTATCATAAGTCCATTTCCCCTCACACAAACTGGACCTGCTCTCCCTTTCCTGAGTGATTACGTTTCAGTTTCAGTCCAGACAGGATCCTTTGGGCGGTCCTCTCATCTGGTGGGTGCCTCTTGATTTGCCGATTTGAGGCCCGCCCCCGGTCTCCTGGCTTGTTATTGGACTGATTGTTGTTCAGTTTGCCCAACGAATGCCTTTTATCCTTTGACTCCGCCTCCCCAGAGTCACCCGGCGTATCATTGGATGCATCTGGCCCTCCCTCACGCTTGATTGGAGACAGGTGTGAGTGAGCCGGGATGCTGGGGGCGTGTCCGGCTTTGTTGAGCAGCCGCGCTGTCTCTGGGGTGATTTCGAGCCGGCGCCGGGAATGCCTCATGACTCCATGCTCAGGGGAGGAGCTGCGGCTGCTGTTGACGCTCCTGGACTGGCCCGTCTCCCCTCTCTCGCGGCTCCCGCTCCTCTCCTCCCCCACTCCCTGGCCCATTCGCAGGACCGCGGCACGCAGGTGAGCGCTGAGCGCAGAGGGCGGGAGCTGGTACTTGATTGACTGCTTGCTCGAGAGTTCCTGCGGCTGCCCGGTGAGTGTGTCGGGGGCTGGGGCCGGGTCGCTTGGGGAAGGGGCCAACGACACGTTCAGAGCCAGGACTGTGGAGGGATTGAGGGGAAGAGCAGAGGAATGGAACGTCAGGTTCAGGGATGGAATGAAAGAGAGTGCGCCAAGCAGAAACGAGCAAGTGACTAGTGAAAAGGGGAAGCAAAGGTGTCAGGATTTGTTGACACACTTTGGGTCACTCTGTCCCTTATAAAGACTGCTGAATGACAGACAGACAAAGAGATACCCAGCAAGCAAGCCTCTCCAGCAACCTCCTACCTCGCCTCTCCTAGCCTATAAGCCCCGCCTACCTGCTCCCTCATTGGTCTCAGGGCTGAGCTGGTCCACCGCCTCATTGGACGAAGACTTGTCCGATATATAGCCCTCACTGGAGTCTCTCTTGAGCGTGTGATTCTGTCAGAAAGACACAAAGCCTGGATAACCATGGCAGACACTATGGTGCTGGCTGCTGTGTGGCTGGGGCTGTGTAGACACCATTCAGAAATGGTTATAGAGACTCCATGGAGGTTTATCAAGAGTAAAACTATAGTGGACTAATCTGAATACGAATGAATTTATAACCACAGCTACATCTTCCACAGCTGGAGGTAGACAGGGCTGAGTGGCCTGCGGGCAAAAAAACAGCGAGGAGTAGGAGCACCAGGCCAAGCCGGGTGAGCAGCAAGGCGACAGGGCCCAACGGCGCTAAGCAGCATTAATCCACGCTAATCCGTGAAGCTCTACAGCACCTCCAAAGCCGCGAGTGACAGAGAGGAAAAGAACAGCTCCGGAACGTCTTTCCCCAGCAAGCAAGTCTCGAAAACGAGATTATCACCGTGACCGGCCTGGCGAAACCTCCCGCTCACATCAAACAGCTACTAACCAGATGGTAACCAGTACTTACCTTAATCGGGAGGTTGGTTGAGCTATAAAGGTGAAACGTTAAGGACCAGGACTTGTATGTATCGTTAAGCTATGCTAGTGCTGGAATCAGTGTTATAGTGGTTCAGACGTGTGGCCCTTATGGGTTCAAATCCTAAGAAGGTCTATGCTGTTGTACCATTAAACGAAGGGCTTAAGGTGAATTGCTCTAATAGCTTATCCAGCCATGTAAGATGGTAAGAATACAAAGACATCGAGGGTAAAAAGCATTAGCTGAGCGTGAGGGACCCAAGTGTGAATGAGTTTCTTGGGAAAGTATCAGTGGAAACAAATGTCATGGTGAGTGGGGCCTTGGTGCCACAGACAGCGTCTCACCTCTAAGGACCGTGGTCGCTCCTGGGCCGAGGGCTTCGAGTCCTGGGGGGTGCTATCATGCAGAGAGGTGGAGATCATGTTGCCTGGAGTTTCGGTTATGGACGTGGTGGTCAGAGGGCTGACCTCCGACTGGGGGCTGAAGACCTGTTCGTGGTGCGAGATGAGGAACTCCACGATCTGGGACTGGGAGTTAGTCATCGAGGTCATTTCGGTCACGTCTCCGGACTCCAGGGGGCCCAGGAGGGTGGGGCCAAAGACGATGCCCAGGTTGGCAGGGCACATCTTGTTTTCCTCATCATTTTCCGCTACCCTTTGGGGAGGGGAGGGGCAAAGAATGAATGAGTATTCAGGTAAATGTCAGCCCCAGTTACTAGTCTACAGCATGAAGGCTTTCAGTGGCTGCTCAGTGCCTGCAGAAATAGACCAGCATAGTGACCCCACAGCCGTCACGTGTGAGTGGAAGTGACCCCACAGCTGTCACATGTGAGTGGAAGTGGAAGTGACCCCACAGCCGTCACGTGTGAGTGGAAGTGACCCCACAGCCATCACGTGTGAGTGAAAGTGACCCCACAGCCGTCACGTGTGAGTGGAAGTGACCCCACAGCCGTCACGTGTGAGTGGAAGTGACCCCACAGC
>JAABNX020000052.1:15718236-15732792 GCA_015163995.2 Mormyrus lacerda | reverse complement strand
GGCGGGGGGGTGGGGGGGGGGGGGTGGCGGCAGTGGAAATAAATAAATAAAGTCCACGGTTCTCGTAAATCATGTTGCGAACTTCCAGTTAGACAGGAGGCCGGAGGTGGGGGCGGAGCCTCAGGGAGAAGCAATGGTGGTGGGGGGGGGGGGGGACAGCATTGACGCTGTCCCCTGAAAAACAGGGTGCTCGGGCTACAGGGCGCATGTTCGGTGCCGGCTAACAAATTAAGAATGATTAGTGTCTGGAGGTAAAAAAAATACAGAGAACAAAGTGAGAAGTGGCTGGTCTGGCTCAGCGAGGGACTGACGTGCCGGCAGAGAGTGCTGCAGAGTGTTGAATGACTCAGACTGGCAGAGACGGAGAAGTCTCCGGGACAGCCGCGGGTAATTTAGCACCAAGTACCATTGCTGCTACTATTGTTCTATTACTTATTTATTTTGCCAATAAGAAATGTCTTAGCCAGTTACGCTAGTGATCAGTAGCATGTACATAAGCGGGGGCGCACGGGCACTGGCCTCACCTGAAATTTGATTGGTCCCCTCCCCTGTCATTCACCAATTCCAAACGTATCTTTGGCTACTCCTGGTTGCCTCCCCCGTATGCATTCTGGAGACTTATGTCCCCCACCTTAAAAAATCCTAGAACTGATCAGCTAGTGAAGCTCTCACGTGTCTAGATGAAAGAGTGCAGTGTGTCTGAGGGAGGTGAGGATGAGAAAGAAGGAGGGAAACAGGGAGGACACCAGGAAGCATTTTTTTTTCGCGCGATTCGTCGTCTTGCCTGGGGAGGCCCAGGGGGGTTCAGTAGCAAGGTGTTCTCAATTGATTTTAGATTAGACGGAGAGGAGTGGGGTGGGCTGGCAGTGGGCGAAGGGGAGGGGGATCCATTAGCAGCTAGGTTGGGGGCTGAGAGAGCCAGGAGCCCACCGACAAAACAGAGGGAGGTGGGGATGGACGGGGCAAAAGCGGAGGGTGGAGTGGCGCCTTGGGGGTGTTGTGCGGGAGGAAATCGGAGAACGACAACGATGGAGAAGATAGAGGGGGAAAAGCCCTCAGAGAAAATAGCAGGAGAAAGGCACAATTTCATGTAAATGTTCCCTGCTCATGTGCATATGAAATATACAAAGCGGCAGGTCCTTATTCAGGGACCCACATAAGTCCAACAAGAAGAATCACTGCCAAACGTGCAATGACCAATAATAAAGGGAGGGACTTAATATGAATATTTTATAGTATTTTTCTCAAGTATGAATTATCTGAGGCAATGTTAAAGCCTGCTTTTCTGTTGTTCCTTTGCACCTAAAATCATTTACCCCAAACGGAGGACGTTAGACAAAAGCCGCAGGGAGCCCGGAACTGGTCCCTGGGGAACTCCTGGATCGAGATTTAACCTCCTTTTTTGGTAGCTGCCTCGGAAATGAATAAAAGAAGAGTTTTTATAGCTACTACCTGAAATATAAAGTCCATTTATTGTCTTATCAGAACTTGAGGTGGTAGATATCCAAATGTCTGAGGAGCAAAAACAGAATTCTGTTATGAAATTAATAACCAAAACAATAACGTGATCATTTTAAAAGTAATACTGCTATCGTGATCTTCCTATAGAATGTCAAGACCGGAAAAATAATAAAACTGTCAAGTCCCCTCTGTGAAATGGAGGTTTCTGTGACTGACAGGCAATGAAACTAAAAAAAGAGAAGGAATACCTTGGCTAGACAGAAATGTGATTCACTTCCCCTTCGGTTCCTCTGACGATTTTTACCGCTAACCTCGCTGAGGCCAGACGAGCCAGCGAGTCACAAAAGTGGTCGCCCTAAGCTGCACGCTAAGCAGTGCGCCAAATCCTAAAAGGTTCACCCTTGTTCCTTGAGGCTTGTGCATAATTCAGGAGGATTCCTGCACCTCCAAATTGTTGCCTCCAACTCACCTAACGGTTTCCTAAATCTTACACTTGTCAATTTGCTGGCCTAACAATTCAAGTGGGCTGTTGTCCTGTTCTATTCATATACAGTACAGGTATACAATGGCACCAAAAGGCGTTCCAGTAGGACCGTGGTGCATCATGCAAGCAGCAAGTGACAGGAGGAGGGCTTACACAGAAATTAAAGTGAAACACAGAGGTCAATGCAAAATCAGGGGGCTAGAAACAAGGGGTTATGTATGTTACACAGCTGTTCATTTACGTAGCGTAATGTGTATGTAAATAAAGCAGCAGCATAACAGGAAGGAATAAACATAGTAACTTACAAATAGATAAATAATAGATAATAAATAGATAAATAATAAAGAACATTAATCAATTCCTCGACATGACCCCAATCAAATCTGAACCTAAGGCAGGCTATCGCCACATTACACGCTCTCGTGGAAACATCTGACCTCTGCAATATTCCGGGAAGGCAATCGTGATTTTTTTTTTTTACCAGGAACCACGGCAGCCGATGAAGAGCAGAGAGTGATGTTTCAATAATGCTGTAGTGACTACAGCCAGGAGCGAGTGATAGGGAGTCAGGGCATGTGGGCTCATGGACTATTTAGCTTGTTAATACACTAATTATAACTAACGACTAATTGGTGAATTTGCGAAGCGCATTTACAGCTGCTCAGGAACGCTCAGGGAGCCCAAACTGCACGTAAAGCACATTCAGCGCTAATATTTTGGGCCTCAGAGATCATTAGAGGGAAAAAAGATTGGTCAGATGAGGACTGTAATTTAAAAAAAAAAGTTAAATATTATTCGTAAAACTGAAAGAAATCTAACTTTATGCAAACCTTATGCTTATGCAACCATCTGCAAACTTTCTCTTTATGTGATTATCTTAACTCGTGTGTGTGCGTGTGTGTGTATGTGTAAATCTGTTGTTTTCATGAATTATTTAGAGGCCATTTCCCCCCACTATCGTTTATTTTTCTGATATCACTCCACTCATCCACTGAGCCGAATTCCTTCATCCGACGACTCATTGACCTCATTACTGTCCTCCACTGTTGATAACTTTGTCTGCTCTACAATTACGCAAATGCCCATGCAAGTTCAACCAGAGGTTTGCAGTGCCCTCTAGGTTCACACTCTCATATATGGATGTTACCATGAGTCCCGCCCTCCACTTTCCTGATTGGCTCGGAGTCGGGTGAGGTGTGACAATGGTCCAATTGGCTCATGGACCTCCATAGATTGCCCAGAAGTGGAGAAGATGGGGTACCTGGTAGGGTAACGGGAATGGGGGTGGGGACTGCAGGGTGGGTTACTACTCTTGCTAGCAAATTCAACAGATGAATCATTCAGCATTTAAAAAAATAAAGGTGTTTTGGAAGAACGGAGGGTGGGTTGGTGAGATGCCTCCTGACACAAGAACCAGAAGGAGGTGTTGTTTTAAAGGGAAGAAAACAAGCATTATTGACAATGGCCCTCGGGTGACTCCATAGCCAGCCAGCTCTCTGTGCATCACTACCTTCCCTGCCACTAATTTTCAGTCAGCCTGCTAACGATAGTAATCAGAAATAATTAGGTGCTGAGCGTCAAGTTCTCATCCCAATTATGACTCATTAGGCCTTTACAACGATGTCAGGACGTCCTCGGGCGGGTTGATGCCGGTGTAGGAGGCAGGCTTCGGGGGCCTGGTGTGGGCGGCGACGGTTGACACCAACCGTTTTTCCAAGATCCACCAGCCAATGAGTGCAACTCTCCCCGGCTGACAGTTGAAACGCGTGAGACGCCGGCATCGGTTCAGGCCTCATTATCGCCGTCTACGGCAGGCGCTGTCCTCCAAAGCACCTCTGTGACGCTTTCTTCTGCCAGCACAAAACCCCCCACCCCACCCCCCCCGCCCCGCCGTCTCGCGTCTTCTTCTCCTCCGTCTCACCCCAGGCACCACACAGCATTTTTGCAAGCTCCTCTCAAATTAATGCACAAATTCAACAGCTCTGGTGCAAGAGCGGATGGGATCCGCTGCCTCTAGGGATGCAGGTTCGAATCCTCCCCAGGGTGTGAGAACTTTCTGATTTTTTTTTCTCCAATCACGTGATTGCTAGTGGACTGGAGGCTAATCAAGGCTCACCTCGCCAAGCTATTTGTACTTCCTGTCAGTGTCACATGACCCTTGTTTATATTGACAAAATTCCAGTTTCATTACATCTTGGTGTCGTTGACCTTTGACTCTCGGCTATTACATTTTAAACATTTATACACTCTAACAAACATATATATTTTTTAAGAGTGATGGAGCAATAAACCCACACGGCAGCCCCCACAAGGTTTTTAAAGATGACTACGACAAGTATGAGCTCACAAACTAAAAAAAAATGTTTAAATTATATTCATATTCATGGAATGTTAATAAATAAATTTGGTTTGTTTCCTGAAACATCATTGGAAAAAGCTCATTTTAAAAGATGACATTTCACCATTTATTTAACCTTATGTGGCTAATGACTTGAGACAGTGGAAATGTGTACCTTTGTGTGACAGATACAAGAGTATGGACACGGACGATTACCGCGACGCTGTGAACGCGCGCCCTGTGCTCGGTGGCGGTGTCGTGCGATGCCCGACGACGCGTGAGGCAGGCACATGCTACCTACTGCGTTGTAACGACGTCGTCTGTTAGCTGTCGTGAAGTAAATATGTCACTTGTTATGCAACATCACACAAGGCAGGTACCTGTTAGCTGTCAGGGGATAACGAACGTCCCTTCCTCTCAGGACCAGGCAGCTATGCTGTCACGGGGTACGAGTCGACACCCTTCCGGCGAGTGGCTGTGGGGGGAGTGGGGGGGGGGGGCTTTGCGTGTTTACTGCAGCATGTGCACAAGAGCTCTACAAAGGGGGGTAAAGGTAGGATGATTCCAAGGGCCTCTGTGTACCAGGGGCCTAGAAAAATTGTGATTGGTCTGAATTGGGGGCCCAATTTCATGTGCTTTTATGGGGCTCTTTAGTAGAGGCCCCGCATCTGCATCCTCTGGCCCGTTTCCCTCTGAGCTTCCTGCCTCACTTTCTCCAAGCCCACCTTCGTTTGAAGGCCACCTCCCTTCTACTGGTGTGAGAGAAAGGAAAAAGAGAAACATTTCTCTGTGTGATCCGTATTTCCATATGCTGACAGGGGTGCAGGAGAGAGTGGGTAATTGGGCTGAATGTGGACACCGAAGGGGGGGTGGAGGGGGACAGAGAAGAGGGAGAGAAAGCCATTTAAAAAGAGGGCAATTACTGGCTTTTTCTCTCTTCATCACCACTTGCTTTTTTTACAATCACGCCATCCTGCTCTCATCCACTTGTATGGCTGTTATGTGCAAAAACACACCTTGTCCTGCTTCAGCTTTCGCAGCCTAGCTGTGCTCTCTATCCCTGTCGCCGTTTCTCTCAGGTCTCTCCTCTTCCTTTCCTCTGTCTGCCTCCACCATTCCTTCCCTGTCATCTTCCCTCCATCCTCTCTCGTCCCTCCTCATCCGTATGCTGTGGCAGTCAGTCGCCCTGCCCGGACCTCCCAGTCACCCGCAGCATGCCGCTAATACGCCAATTAGCCAAACGGCAGATAATAGACTGAGGAGGAGGAGAAGGGAAAGAAGGGGAGAGAAAGAAAGAGAGGAGGAAAGAATGAGTGAAAGACAACGAATGAAGTAATTGAAGGATAAATAAAAGGTGAGTGAGATTAAGAGGGGAAGGGAGAAGGGAAAATGACAGAAGCAGGAAAAATGAGAGAGAGACAAAGAGAGAGAAAAAAGAGAATCTCACTGGGCATTCTGCAAGTTTCTATCCTTCAGGCATGGTGGGGGAAAATGATAAAGCTTGATGTGTAACCGAATGGAAAGCGAGTGTGTCGTGCACTTAAAAAGCACCACCTAGAAATCGCGTCCCAGAGGCACCAACATAAACCCCGGTACAATTATAACTTGTTGCTGAAAAATGTAAATATAGTTCAGAAACATAAACATCGAACGTGCCAAAAAGGGCCAGAAGATTACGAACAACGGCCGCCTCACAGAAACGTCGATTCAAACACAGGAACCCCTGAAGTACATCAGAACGGATGTTGCGCGGATCCGTTAAAAATATGGCCGCGATTGTAATGAGCGCCTGAACTACGGCGGGCTGGCGAGGAGCAGCCAGAGTCTATATTTACATTTAAATGAGAGTTTATTCGTTTGGCTGACCTACATGAGCGTCGCGACTATGCCATGTTATAAATGAAAGGCCGGCGGCACGGTGCCTGTGCACGAGAAGCCCGTATGCGCCTGCTCCCCCCCCACCACGTCACGTCGATGGAGATGCCATGGATTGATGGTCCGGGGGGGGGGATGATATTTACCTAGGACCGCGTACGTGTTAAAGGCAACTATGCAGCCTCAAGGCGCATTGACACGGGCGCGCAAAGGAATACAGAAACACGGCAGGAGTGACGTCCATGACTGCCCCTCCCCCCCCACGGAGGCGTAATTGCTTATTGACTCTGCGTGGCACTAGTAGCCCGTATGACTGGAGAGATTTAACCTCATGGCCAGCAACGAAGTCACATCACAAAGGCCCGGGTGTGCGAGGGAGTCAAGACTCCGCCCCCCGCAGGGTAAACACTCTTCCCAGCTCGTGACGGTCCGAGGAAACCGGCAAGAAATTTAATTTTGAAAATTGTCACGGTTCCCTTTTGCTTTCAGATGACTCTTTTTTTTCTCCGTGTAATGCTGGGAGTCGCGATATTAAAACAGAGCTCAGACATGGAGCAGAGGTCCCCCCCAGTTAATACTCAAGCCCCAAAATCACTTTGACCCCCCCGACATTCCGTGTCCTTCCTACATCCTGTGTGTCTGTTTGCCCGACATTGTACTTCCCAAACTTCATTGTCTCCGGTACCCATTCTCTTTCCGCCGGGCAGGAGCAGAGTTTATGGGAGAATTAGGGAGCGTCAGCTGGCACCGAGAGACAATACTTAATAAATAGGTTCCTTATTAGGTTTTCCTTGCCTGTCGTATTGAAGTTTGTGAGCACAGCGTCTTCCCTGGAGGCCTGCTGCCTTCCCTGTTTCTTCGCTGTTGGTCGCCAGCCACCTGCATTTTGGGGGGATGGCTTTCCTGTTGTCGATCCTTAGTCCGTGACCTGCCATCGCCTGGCACGTTGGCATTAAAAACACGTCTCGGAGAAAAACCTCACTAGTGACTGACAGATGACTTAAGTGAGTCCTTAGATAAGCCTGAGCAGTGGCCCCACCCTGTCTGCAGATGAAATCACTAACGTATGGTTAATACCCGGGATCATCGCGATGTCAGGACCAAACTCTGCCATTGACAGGGTGACCTTTTAAAATGCCTTGAATTTCAGTAATCCACTGAAACCCCCCCCCCACCCTTTCCCCAAGCGAGGGGGTTCCTGTCTTGGAAATGTAATCTCTTGGAAGGTGAGGACACCGAAGGGAGAGGTTGTCATGAGGGACAAAGTGGTTGGCTTTGTTCCTCGGACGTGCCGCGCGTTCCTGCCGACTGCGTTCCGTGCCGGCTCCGGAGGAATTCCCCAAGGATCCTGACCACCGGCAAGGCCCATCTCCGTGACTTGTGACAAGTTCTGAGAACCGTAGGCGTTTCTCAGCCTGTGCAGCTGAGCTGGAAGCCAATTAACCCTGGAACTTGGGTTGGCCAAGGTGGGGGGAGGAGGATCGTAACACTTCCTTAAGCTGGACCATTACTCCCATCGTCAGGCGCTCCTAGCTTAATCAGGATGAGCTGGAGGAGATGCTGGGATGATGGTGGCAGTGGTGAGGGTGGCAGCTACTTCCTGTACGCTTCCTGTCGCCAGGGGCCGTCCTGGCATCACTGCTGAAGTGGGCGGCGGCACCGGGCGCTGTGAGCCCTGGCTTTTCTCCCGGCGCCGAAGCACAGCAGATGACCGTCTTGGGGTGGGCCCACAGCGCAGCCAGGCCGTGCTTAATACTGTAATTGCCTGACTGCTGGGGGGGGCAGCGTGTGGGCAGGACGTGGCTAGATAAAAACCACAGAGAGCCGTGCAGTGGTCCAGGCGGAGGGGGAGCTGGATGCCGTTGCCGCGTCCTTGAGCGGGATACGTCTCCTGTCAGAACCAGACGACGGGGGCCTTCAAATGGGATTGGAGATGTAAGACTCTGTTCTTGCATTCGCGGGTAATGGATTCAGATGTCGGCCTATTCATTTGGATGAAATGAATTTGAATTAGTCCTTTCACAGTCTGCTTGCCCTAATCAGTGCTCCTCTCTGTTTCCCTGTTTTTTTTCTCTTTTTTTTACCCCCCTTCCCTGCCCCTCATCTTCCCAGGTTGGCTTATCGACACCCATTTTAACTCCCCCACACCCCCAATTGCCTTCCCATGTCCCCGCCTGAACTTTGCATGCTAGGAGGTGCGGAAGTTCCTCTACCACCATCCAATGGGCCATGCTTAGTCATTTAGCGCATGCCTGAGGCCGTGTTGGAGCACCTAATAACCGGCCAGCGTCATGCGGAGACTCTCTGCATCTCGTGAAGATTACTGGGTGGTCCACAGAAGGGTCTGAGCAGATTTACTCATGTTGTGGGCGAGCCATACAAAAAATCCCTCCAGTTCTCAATGATGAGGAACTGCCTTCTCGACCTTGCATGGACAGTACGGTGTCGTCATTCCCACGTCGTTCCCATGAGGCTGGACACAAGTGACACCGTCCTTCTCAGGCTGCCCGTGTGACCGCAGACTATCTGAAGGCTTTCGTCCTTCACACATGGAAAACAATGGCAGGGAATCTTCTGGCCACTTTATCTCAATCTCCTCCGTGGGATTAGTCAGAAAAAGGTTCTGTTGGCGAACTTCATGTCCCTGAACCTGATCAAAGGCATCTGTAGGAGCTGGTAAAGAATTATAAAAACCTGCTATATACTACTACAGTAACCCCATCATACTGACACCCTGTAAATTATCACCACATGGCTATGCTGGATATGCAGTTGATGTAATATTTCTTTCTTGTGGAACCTTGACCACAGGTCACAGATGTCCATGCAGAATTTCTACAGCAGAGGATGCAGGACGTGATGATCTTGGGTTAACAGGTTTTGAGTCAGTGCATGACAGGAGTTAATCTCCTTTGTTTGGCTCTCTTGGAAGATACATACGATAATAATAGGTAGACTTATTGCTGTTCTGTTAACTGAAATGTAATATGGACAATGACCTCTGTTTATTGTACTTGTATTGCTGAAAAAAGTGCTTCTCTGGTGATAGTCAGACAAGAACTTCATGATAGCTTAAGCTCCATCTGCTTTGGTGACAGAACAAAAGACATTTTACTTTATTTTCATCTAAATGCATTTTTGTGACATGGAAATTAACTAAGTTGAGGTTCCCTTCTTGAAAATAACCTTTTGCAAAGCTCAGTCCCACTGTATTCTTACCCATGTGTGTGTGAGAGAGCTTTTTTATAAGCCTGAGGCTGTGTGTGGTGGATATGAGTAGAACAAATTGGGAAATCCATGCCGTGTTTTGTGCGGTTCAGAGCACTGGTTGCCAGAGAGAGAAAAGAGAGAGAAATAGAGAGACAGAGAGAGAGAGAGAGCTCCAGCCCCTTTCAGTGGAAGTCTACGCACTGGGTTCGATTGGATTGCCGTCTGCAATATTAGCCCTGCTGTTGTGTAGTATTGCGCAAAGTACCGAGATCAGATGAAGGACTCGAAAAGGCTGACTGAATAATTATTAGGAATCGGTACAAAATCTGAGGTCGTCAGGCCACGGGGTTTGGACGGCGGTGATCGCCGCCCCTCCCATCACCTTCATGATCTCAGTTTCTCATCTGGAATCGACGCTGGTGAAGCTCACAAACTACGGAGGTTATACGTGAAAAAAAGCTAGATGCACAGACTGAATTTAAGCGCCAGGCTTCTCAGTACAGCAGCTACGATAAATTGTTGCATTTTTCCTCCTGGCAATTTCGCTCGGTGGTTTTCTGCTTCGGTCAAAGCCACAACAATAATACAATAATAATACTAATGAATGTATAAAGGATAAAGTCGGGACGAAGATACCTGTTTTTGTGCAAGAGCTCCCGTGTCTTCTGGGATTGAGCGTTGGCTTGGGAATCTAATTATCACCTCGGCGCTACACCTGAAATAGACTGGTTTTTAATACACACCTTCATGCTCAGGCTGAATACCGAGCGGGAAACCGCGCCGTGCGCAGCCCAGTATCCGCTCCGTCCGCGTAGCGCGGCTCACTATTATGCACTATAGGACGCACAATGAGACACTTTAGATCATTTGTTTTTGCACCGCATTGATCTCGTTTTTCGATCAAGTGTGCGTATTAGTAGATGGGAGAAATGATGAACCCTGGGAACGCCTCGTATGTTTTTTGTCTCTTTGGCACTTACTACTGAACAATAATCGTACACTCAATCAATCAGTCAATCAATCAGTCAGTCTATAAGTAAAAATGTCTTTTCGTGTTTTCAGGCGAAGGAGGATGTTTCAGCTGTGGACTTAAAGAGGGGGCTAATTAATTTATGCATATTAAATGCTGGTTATTTATTCAAGATCAGTTACATTCGCCTAATCGTTTTTTTTTTTTTTTTTTTTTTTTTTTTTTTTTTTTTAATACACATGACTATGGCGGTTATTTGACTATTCTGCTTAAATTCTTTCCCATACTTCAAAAATAGGAAGACTTTGTAAGAAATTTGTGGGAACAAATATTTTTACCTTCTGACTGGAGAGCGATAGATCGACATATCATTTCTTGGCGCCAGAACATGGATCGAAAAAACGGACCTCTTACATGTTAAATGGTTCCTGAAGACAAGAGACTTTTGTGTGTGTGAAACCATCAACCTCATGGTTGCTGGTTATGGTGTTCCCAGATATCACCATCAGCACTGCCTCACGTACATGTAGACATTTTATCAGCATAATATCCCTTTATTATGGGCCAAGTGAACGCAGGAGATGTTTTTCGGTACGTTGTTGCACTGAACCTGTCACCAGCATAGCACTGAAAGGGACTGCGGAAAAAAATATATATTTTGAGGGAATTATGTATTAATTTGCCCGAAGCATTATTGTTGTTGTTAATCTGTAAATAATCCTCACAGCGGTAGGGCGACGAAGAGAAGTCGCCGGCTAGTCACACGTTTTATACGTCGTCTGTTTATTTGTGAGAACATTAGCCTACTATATGGGATATTATTCCAGCGTTACGGTGTTATTTTGCCAGGGCGTTTTTTCCAGTCTCGGGCGTTCAGGCTCTGCGTTCTGCCTTGTAGATATCAGTGTATTAATTTTTAATCTTTATGCATCCACACGAAGAGGTCGAAAAAGAGAAAACAGCGGATAACCGGAGGGAAGAAAGAGCCGGAGTGAAACGAGAGGGAAGAATGAATGAGACGCAGTGAGACACGGTGGAAGGAGATTGGAGGAATCAAGGTAGGACACGAATCGGGGTTTTATCTAGGCTATTCCAAGATACGGGATGTTGCACTGAACACGATCGTGGGACTCGTCTGCCACCGTGGGCTTCATAACAGTGGGGGAACCGGCGTATAACGTGATTAATTTACTGTTTTTCTCCTGGATGGACAGATATACCGAGCAAGAAAATTTAATAATGAGCCAACGGCGCATGATCCGCCCTCTTTAATATGTATATATCATACACATGCACAGGCAGACACGCGCTGGCACTCATATTTGTACGAGCACACAAGGATGCGGCTGCCGTCGGCGCGCCTAAGTCATTTTTTGACACCATTTACAGGCTGTCATTTTTAATGACATCTGCTTCGCGCTCTTTCCCTCATTTTTTGAAAAACGCTTCTTACATTTATACATCTAATTTGCTCGGATGGAAATAAAGCGTCATCGCGGTTAATTCTCATATTTCATTCGCACAAAGCATGCACACACACACATGCGCGCACACACACGCACGCTCCCGGGCTATTGCATAATGCCCGCGAGTCGCACGAAAGCTAGCATTGTAAAATGTGTATATTTTTATACAGATGAACTGCAATTAATACTTTCTCAGGTCACGTTTTTCATTAGGCGTCTTTGCCTGTGCTCAGGCTTTTATGCGTCTGCTTATATGTGCCTGACACTTATCGCCGATAATCAGAAAGCTATGGCGCCATTGATCATGGAGCCGCGCGTACAGAAATGTCAAGGGACGGACAAGGGCGGCTGTGTTTTTGTGTAATACATATAAACGAGCGGGTAATGAAGTCCCATAATGGTCATCCCCGAACTAATGGTCAGGCTGGCAAAGTAACAGCCGCGGGTTGAGCGTCAAAGCGCCTCTAAGGTACCCGAGTGAGGCTGGGAGGATGGAGGGGAGACCCATTGATTGCCAGCACCAGCGCATCCAACCCCCTTTTCACAATGTCCACCTCTTTATCTCGAGGTGGATCGTTGTGTGCTCTGTGAGAAATTCCGCAATATGGGGATATTCAAAGTATCCCTTTTTATATTATTATTACAGCGGACAGCGTTAAATCGGTAACCCCAAAAGAGATGCACAGACACAGATTGGAGCTGCGACCAAGCATACAGTTGTGTGATAAGTCCCACTTTCAGACTTGGAGTGCCGAATGTCCTGAGTTTTTACACGGCAAATACGACGCGATCCCAAAAGCAGTTTTTCTTTATGGCAGTAATACGATGATCAACATTTCGATTATGTGAAAAAAGGAATAGAAGATATAGAGTGATATATATATATATATATATATATATACACACACACACACACACACACTGACCGCAACGCTTGACTTGACCGGCATGGCGGCGTGTCTCCCCGACACTATCTCAAACATATTTTCATTATAAAAGCCAAACATGATAAAAGCCAGTGCTATCGATGCACAAATAATCGATTTTGAATTATTTATTTTCAAGCCGTAGCAAGATGCCCAGCCCACACTAGACATCGTAGTATGGTGGCAGCATGAATGGAAAAAGACGTCGGTTATGCTCCGTCACATTACCAAATGAATGGACGGTGAAAGCTTATTCTCATCGGAGTACGTCTATTAGACAGGCAGGGACATGTGTCGGATGAGCTGTGTTCATTACTATTTTTATTGGGCCCATTACGATCTACATCTGTGCCGTAAGAAAAAAAAGACATGATACGTTTGAGGCTGGTTGTCCAGTTGATGGAAAGAAAGGTAGTTTGAAGAGATGGTGGAGATGGAGGGTACGCACTGTGTTAGTCACAATATCTACTTGTTGATAGTGGGATATATGGAAAAAGCTATTTGAAATATTACTCTACCCCCCCCCCCCCCAAAAAAAATAGTTTTAATGGATTGAGCAAACATTTACCAGTGGGTTGTGAACGGGCCATTAAACACCCCTCATTTACAACCAGTTTGCTTACTTTAACAGACAGCCTCCATTTTCTGCAATTCCAAATTTTACACCTCATCCATTTCTACAGCGAGACTGGGTATCTATCCTAAGGATATGACAGCAAATGCCTCCCTTTTGTCTCAAAGCAGCGGGTGTACAGTATGTAGCTGCTGTTCCTTTCTGGTCAAATGGGCTTTGGTGAAGGGTGGACCAGTCTTTGAGGGGGAAGACTAGAGCATCACTAAAAACCATCCTTTGTGTGCGTGTGCGTGTGTGTGCGTGTGTGAGCCCTGCACCGGACTGGCATCCCATTCTGGGTGTTTCCCGCCTTCTGCCCTGTGCTTCCTGGGACAGGTTCCAAGCTCCCTGTGACCCTGGACTAGATAAGCGGTCAGAAAACGGATAAACAAAAAATTAGACCACAGCAGTATTATCCGCGTAACAATATAAGGAGCCCAGAAATGCATGTCTATACCAAAACCATGAAATAATTTGCCAGAATCTGTGTGGCGTTGAGAAACGCACAATTCACTTATTCAGTTTACAAACAGAAACATAAAACCTGTAGTTATTGGTGTTTCCTAATGTAATACTACAGTGTTGGTTTGTTTGCGGATGTGAGTGCGCGTTTAAGGTTCTATGTGTTGTGCAAAAAAATAATAGGCCAGGCTGTACATGTATGATATATAATAATGTTTATTTTGCATCACTCCATTTCTTCTCAGACTGTATGCGGCTCCTGGTGACTTGGCTGCTGTCGGCTGTTTGTAGCTTCTCAAATGAGGGTGTTTTTAATAAATGGGCCTGCAGATAAGGGCTGTTTTGCTTCCTCCCGTAACCTAGACATTATTAGAACGGTAAGTAGTGTGAAAAAGGCGGTGATTGTTCAGGTTGCTGAAAGGCACCCTTAATGACGGCACTTATTTTATTCCCAGACGTGGCTTTGTGGTGAAGCGTTAGCCCGGAAAATTCTGTTCGGGCGGCTGTATGATTTCTGTCCAAAGAAGACCAAGCACAAAATTAAAAATCAGATGGTGAGGATTTGACGGGATCAGGAAGGACATAAACGTGAACGCGTGTGAGGATAGAGGCATCCAGGAGCGCGGTTAAGCTGATGCCTTGAAGGCCTGAGGGGGAGGATTGTGATCATGAATCCATGCTTCAGTCCTTTGGGGGGTGCTGTGAAGGTGCCATGCTTCACTACTATAAGAGTGAAGCCATGCTTCAGTCC
>JAABNX020000052.1:15680630-15695413 GCA_015163995.2 Mormyrus lacerda | reverse complement strand
GTAACACACAGTGACTCTCAGACCAAGGACAGCGTCAGTGATACACAGTGACTCTTAGGACCACGGACAGCATCAGTAACACACAGTGACTCTCAGACCAAGGACAGCGTTAGTGATACACAGTGACTCTTAGGGCCACGGACAGCATCAGTAACACACAGTGACTCTCAGACCAAGGACAGCGTCAGTGATACACAGTGACTCTTAGGACCACGGACAGCATCAGTGACGCGCTGTGACTCTCAGACCAAGGACAGCGTTAGTGATACACAGTGACTCTTAGGACCACGGACAGCATCAGTGACGCGCTGTGACTCTCAGGCCCACGGACAGCATAAATGACGCGCAGTGACTCTCGGGCCCACGGACAGCGTCAGTGACGCGCGGTGACTCTCGGGCCCACGGACGGCATAAATGACGCGCAGTGACTCTCAGGCCCACGGACGGCATAAGTGACGCGCTGTGACTCTCCGGCCCACGGACAGCATAAATGACGCGCAGTGACTCTCCGGCCCACGAACAGCGTCAGTGACGTGCAGTGACACTCAGGCCCACGGATGGCATAAGTGATGCACGGTGACTCTCGGGCCCACGGACAGCAAAAGTGACGCGCGGTGACTCTCGGGCCCACGGATGGTGTTTGTGACGTGCAGTGACTCTCGGGCCCATGGATGGCGTTTGTGATGCGCAGTGACTCTCGGGTCCACGGATGGCGTTTGTGACGCACAGTGACTCTCGGGCCCACGGATGGCGTTTGTGATGCGCAGTGACTCTCAGGCCCACGGAGGCATAAGTGACGCACGGTGACTCTCGGGCCCACGGATGACGTTTGTGATGCGCAGTGACTCTCAGGCCCACGGACAGCATCAGTCGCCTGCTCTGTGCTTCATGATCAGGGTTAGCGTAACCTGTGAAGCCCTTCCCTGCACCTCTGGAGTTGTGGGTGGCACCACATGGCTGGTGGCGCCATACAGACCAAGGTTTCTGCAGGTGGGTTAGTGGGCTGTGCTGTTCAGAGCTCACCTGAATAGCCAGCGGAGTGCAGCCCCTGCTTGACAAACATGAGGGGGGGGGGCAGTGTTTAAAGGGCCTCAAGTTAGGTGCCTCAGCCTGTTTCTCCTACATGATTGACTTTAGCAAACAGAGACATATTCTCAATTTTACAGTGGATAGTACAGAGTTGCCTGGATGTGAGTGTTGGCTGTTTCCAGAGTGGGAATATATTACCGTACTCCATGCCATCCAGCCAATCAGCATCTCCTGTTATCTCCTGGCAGCCCTGAGCCGCTCCGCGATGCCTTTTGGCCTCCTGCGGAGGGAGCTGGCCTGCGAGGGCTACCCCATCGAGCTACGATGCCCCGGCAGCGACGTCATCATGATCGAGACGGCCAACTACGGCCGCACCGACGACAAGATCTGTGACGCCGACCCCTTCCAGATGGAGAACGTGCAGTGCTACCTGCCCGACGCCTTCAAGATCATGTCACAGAGGTTCGTTAGTTACACCAATCACAGGGCAAATCCGTTAAACCAGCCCATGGGATGAGAGTTGAGTCAGTGATTGACAGTACACAACAGTCACGCCCGTAGTGTGGTTCCGCCCTTCCGTTCCAGAGAAGGAGGAGGTGGGTGACTGCTGGTATATGCGTGTGTATGAGCCCAGTGCTAAAGCATAGTGCCGTTTTATGGGGAGTTTTATAGCCTGCATTTAATTTCTGTGTGTTTACCACTGACTCAGAGCTGCATGTCAGTCCTCCATTAACAGGAGTCGCATGTCACTCAGGGGTAGAGAGGGACGGGTGGGAGGCAGAGAAAGGGAACTGTAGGGTGAGAAAGGGAGGGCGGAAGCGGAGCCAGTGGGGGAGAGAGTAAAGTCTGGGGCGCAGAGGAGAATGAAGAGGTGAAGAGGAGGTGAGAGGTTCAGGGCGGGTGAGGGGGTGATGTTTCCTACCGCAGACGCCGTCCCTGGCTGGTATTTTGAGTCCCTTCCCGCTGACACCTCCAAGGGCAGACCAATAAGGACGACGGCTGACGTCAGCACACACTCCCCTCACTGGCCTCCGTGTGACATAACCCCACCTCTCTTCCTCTCTCTCTCTCCCTTTATCTCTCAGGTGTAACAACCGCACGCAGTGTGTGGTGGTGGCAGGCTCCGACGTCTTCCCCGACCCCTGCCCCGGGACCTACAAGTACCTGGAGATCCAGTACGAGTGTGTTCCCTACAGTGAGTAACTGCGCAGTCCGGGCCCTTCCTCACTGTCTTTCCTCTTCCTCTTCACCCCTTCATCTGTCTCCTTCTCCTCACCTGACCCCCAGCTTTCGACAACCAGCAGACAGACACTCACAATCACCCCGGTGCCACACACACACATGCAAGGACCCCCTGCACACTGCTTCTTCCTCCACGTCTTCCTCTCGCACGCACACACTCGCACAGGGCAGGACGGGCTGACCTGCAGTCTCACAGATGCTGCTGTACCGCTCTTTTTCCTCCATCCACAGTGAGGCGCTCTAGAAGCCGAGGGAGATTTTCACGTTGGGTCTAGGGGGCAGGGGATGGTAGATGCTCTGTTTCAAAAGCATAGTGAAAAACAGCTGCTTGGCCAGGGGGGGGATGATCTCCACTCCACCCAGACCCCCACAAACAACCCCAACCCTACTGAGCATGCTCAGTGCAATCGCAGGTTTATCTAGTGCCAAAAACCAAAAGCTCCCCCCCCCCCCATGAAAATGGAAATTGGGCAGTCAGGGCTTCTGAGAGTGAAACAGATCATGAGGTCCATGTTAACACAAACAGCGCACTGCTTATTTTAGTGGAAATGACCCAAAGCCATGTGCATTTTAATATCCCCATGGCAACGCCAAGTTCACCGTTTCTCGGCTGCGGAGCGGGCGGGTGGGCTCTCCGCCACACACAGGCCATGCGGAACATGCTGGAATAGGCACGCACACGGGCCCCTGAACCACAGAGCGTGACGCCCGCACGCACAGATGCGCCCCGGCATGCAGGACGCGACACAAGAGCCCCACCCTGCGTGAAAATCTCCCATCAGCCAACTCCCCCCCCCCCCAACCCCTTCATGGCGTACACTAATCCCCTCACTGTGCAGCCGTCTCCCCCCACGGGACCCGAACAGCCCTCCGACAGGGGTGGGGGGAGGGGCTGAGAGGGAGACAGGGTGGTGAAGATAGGGGGTGGGGGGGATGTCAAACAGGAAGGCTGGGGAGGGGGCAGCATGTAGCTGAAATGGCTGGGAGTCTGGATGAGTGTCCTGGAGGAGTGAATCAATTTTACAGCTCTTTTTCTTCTAGAAGGTGCCGAGATGATCCTCAACGTCTTACGCAATAACCGTCTTCATTCTCTCTCTCTTTTTTCCCTCCTCTCCTCTGCTCATCCCCAGCCTTCCACTCTTCTCCAGTACTCTTTACCGCCTTCATTAGCACTAATAATAAGGGGACCTGCGTCTCTCTCTCTCCTCTGCCTCAGCTCTGCTGCGTCTCTTTGTCTCCCTCTCACTCCATCTCACTCCGTCTCTCTCGCTCCGTAAATCACTGTTTCGCTCTAAATCATTATACCTTCTGTCATTATTTCGCTCTGTCAGTCATTTTACCTTCTCTTCCCTTTTGCAGGTTACCGGAGGAACTAAACACACACTCACAAATCTTCATCTGTTTGAAGTTGGTTGCCATACCTGACCCCCTAATCCCCACCCTCCTCCCCCGCAGGGATGGGCATAATGGAGGAACTCCACCCCCCCTTCCTTCCCTGTTTCTCTCCGGAAAGCAGGTGGCGTCATTTAGATGCATAGCGTGTGTTGAGCTACCTCGAGGACGGTGTTCATAGCTGCGTGTTAGGGCGGCGCCGGGGGGTGGGGGGCGCTTCCTGTGCATGCATGTTCTGCAGGGTACGTCTGCGCCAGCCAGTGCGGCGTCGCTCCCACGGGGGGCCCGATTCATCGGATTGCTCCGCCGACAGTCACATCGGAAAAGCCGCGACTAGTCAATAGATCCTTTCAAGCGAGCAGCGAGTTTGACGCTAGACTCAAACCAGATGCTTAACTCCATGTTTTATTTCACACGGTATCTCGCGGCTACTCATCACAGTAACCCTAGCTCACTTATTTTATATATGTATGCCCCCCTGCCGCCCATTCTCGCCTTCCTAGGGGCCAAACATATAAATTTATAATAAGTAAAAATAGCTGCTGAGTTGCCAGTTCTTCTCAAGCTATAGCTGAGCTGCTGCGTTTGAAGGATTGCTCGGACAGGAAAAACGGGACCCGATTCTTTCGTGATGAAAAGTCTTCCCGGGCTGGAACGGCAGATCGAGCCAATTACCCCGCTCTCGGTCCGCCGGCGCTCCCTCGGGGATCCGCCCGGGGCGGCCAGCTTTTCCCCGCGTCTCCGCTTCTACTTTGGATCAGGGGGAGAGCGGGATAAATAGAAACCAGACTCAATTAGGAGCATATGCAGAAAGCCTCGTCCCAAAACTAAATGGTGTGAGAGAGACAGCTCATCGGAGTTTAATTACAGAGATGGAGTGGAGTGGGTGGCCCCGGCATGGCCTCCCCGGAGATTTCTCCACATTAATTAAATTTCGCGCAACTAAACGCTCGCATACTGCCCCGTCTCCGTCGCCTTGTTGTTACCACACTTCATCTGGAGTATTTAATGAAACGTACTTGCTTGTTTGATTCCTTGTTTTTTTTACTTTTTATTTCTAGAGTGACAGATGGAAATAACGCTAGACTGCTACCGGTGTGCGCGGTCTCAAAGACTGCCGTGTTTGGGCGCGTTCCCGAGTTTACCGTGAACGTTAAAGGGCGCGCTGGCTGACGGGTTAAAAGCCGAGATGTCGTCCGGAACAGCCCAAAGCCAAGGGGAAAACAATAGCAGGATTTTAAAAAGCCTCGAGTCAAAGCGTTTAAATAACAGCAACTACCTTTTCAAGAGATTTTAAAGTGTATTTCAAACTCGTAGGCCTATATGGTTTAATCTAAATTAGTTACTCAGAATGAAACGTAAAAAAATAAAACTGGCGATTTGTTTCATTAGTCACATCGCTCACTTGACAGTTGTCAAACATTAAGGTTCATTCGCCATTATCATTGACTTTTCCTTGCGGTGCGGATGATTTAATTACCGCTTAAGGCGGATTGTCCTTACAGACAATAAATCGTTTCAGGTAGCAGAGCCCTGTTGCACTGCCGGGCTGTGAACACGGAGCAGAAAAATCGTATTATACAACGACTAATGCAATAGTTGATGAACCCTGTTTTTTCCGTCCAGAAAATACACCACCACAGCTTGCATATTCACGTTCTTATCATGGCGTTTTAAAAAACTAAAGTGCTTTTATATTGAGTTATAGCTATTACAGTGACGGTGCAAAACTGTGTTTTTCCCCCAATGAAATATGATTACCAACCTAAAGAAAGAAAAGACCACCTTCCATTTAGAAAAAAAGGTAGAATCGTATAAGCGATCCATTATTTATATTAGGTTTTAAAATTATTGCTATATCTCGAACCCACTTATAAATAATTCTTTATTAAATCATTACTTTTGTTCGTAAATGTACCTATAATTTAGACATTAAAGAGGAATTTCCACTGCCGCTTTTTTGTTACCGCGGGACAAATGAACATCGTGGGTGCGCTCTGGCGCCCTGCCGCACCGCACCCAAATTAATAAATTATCAGGATCAATATCTTAAAACAAATTTAGTAGTCCGTGGTACCTGGTAGCACGAAAACAAATTCGGCTTTTATATATTGTGTGTTGCATATATATACTCCGCGAACAGATGGATCGGACATTAGTTTGGGCTAATATTTAGGTTAATTTTAACGCAAACGATCGATATGCAGTTTGCTACTTACGTTATTTATTTTCAAGTAATTAAGATTTACGTGACCTTGTAGGCCTGGATGGAAATTAATTTAAATAGTCTGTCACGGATAACGTCGGAATGCAAGCTCTTGTGTGTATTTAATTCAAAAGATGTAACGCGTTTCTAAAAAAAATATTGGGTACAAGGAAAGTCAGCAAAGAGGGTGAGCATGGCGTTCCCAGAGTGAAAGACCGACACGTACCCAAACGAGGGGATGCGGTATTTACCTTTGACAGGGAGATTAGGAACAGAAACAAGCAGGGTATTTTAGCGTAAAGATCTGCAGCCGAAGTTCGTTTTAATCTGAATTTGTTCATTTGAAATGCGTGCATCTAAGACGTCGGTCCCCGTCTCTTGCGTTTTCGGAGATAACCGGGAAACCAATTTCACAGGGCCAGGAGCGCGGGAATTGGGCGCTTGGTGTTGAGCGGGAAAGTCGAGTTTTGCGGGTGCAGCGGTGCGCGGAGCAGAGCTTGGACTGGCGAGAAATGGGAGGACACGGTAGAGCTTGTGAGTCGCTGTCCTTCACCCTGTTCTTCACCTTACGACTGGACGCGGGATATAATAAAAAGCGCAGATAAAGCGACTTCCGCGGTATGTTTACAAACTGACTGGCTTTGGCTCAGTCGAACTGTAAGGTAGAGGGACCGATGAGGGAAAAGGAGAAGAAACCATCAGTCTTTGCTAACACACACACACGCAGTCAGCCTGGCTCGATATCGGTGGGGTCTCCCGTCTCTCTATGCTAGCCATGCTAATTACCACCCCGGTGATTAATTGGATTTGTCAAGCCGCTGAGCAGAGGGACATGGCTGTGGATGTGTGAGTGCTGGGAGGGGGGCCTGGTGTCAAGGTGAGCGAGTGGATCAGGCCCGCAGATCCTGGAGGAGGGACCCCGACTCATGCCCGCCCCTGCCTGGGAGTGGATGAGAGCATCTTTAATACTCCCCTTTCCTTGCTAACAGCCTTACTGTCTTTCTCTCTCTTTCTTTCTGCCACACCTTTGCAGATGACAACCCCAGGAACTCTCTCCCTCCTCCTCCATCTCTACCCATCGCTGTCCATTTTCTTTGTCCCTATTCATAGGTCTGAATGAGCCCTGGATTTGCTCCGAGCAGCCGGCAGATGGAGCAAAAGCAGGCCGTCAATCATTGTTCTTCCCGCTCGCAAAACATTAGTGTGCTTGTCACCTTTCTGTGCACCAGTGACGGGTGCTTGGGAGGGGGAGGGGGAACCTGCGGGGTCTTTGTTGTGCCCTGGCTTTCGGGCAGATTGATTAAGCTCGTCGTCAACGACGGTAACGTGAGTCGGCTTTTCCTAGTAGGAGATCAGATGCTGCCTGGAAATCAGCACAATCAGAAAATGATTCACTCCTGAAAGTGATGGTTGTGGTTGCAATTCTTTCAGCTGTGGCTGATTTAATGAATCACTCGAGTCGTGGTGGTACCATTAAAACACCCCCTCCACCCACCATTTCAGTCCTTTGGGGGGGGGTAGGCGTGCTTGGATGGGGGGCCTCGCTTGTACTGCACAACGGCACCCCTTAATTGTATGAAACCTGTAATGAACAAGGGATATTTTCGGGCACAAGGGGCTGCCGTCACTTCCACACATGCCCGCCTCGGAGAGCGGCAGAGGGGGGGGGATGTCGGGGAGGTTTTCCTGGGCATGCTCCATCTCAGCATGTGATGGACATATTTCCGCACCCCAGGTGTCTCGGGTTGGTTGGGAGGAGGGGGGTTTGGGCAAACATCTGTTTCCATAGAGCGCTGGTCGCCCTCGAAATGGATCGACACCAGACTGAGCTGGCGGCCCTATTTAGTATACAGATTTAAGCCCCCTCCCATTCACCCCCCCCAGGCAGATTCAAGACTGACCCACTGGTAGGAACAGCTGTAGCTGGCTGGTTTAACCAAGAGGGGAATATAGCCAAGAAATACAGCACATAATAAAACAGCAGCAGACGGTCTTGGTCCTGTAACGGCAGCTACAGAGAGGGAAGCTGGGTGGCTTGAAAAGATGAGGTGTGACGAAGGAATCGAGCTGACGAGGCTGGCCCGGCCTCCGATTGGTCGTCACGCCTCTAGTGGTCACCCGGCACTACGATTAGCTGTGGGTGCAGCGACTTCTGGTCTGTGTTTGGAGTCGAGATTCCCTAATTGCGTGGCTTGCCCGAATCGGACCTCTGTCGGCCGCTCTAGTGACCCATTGTTCTCATTGTGGGTATAAAAGTAAAAAGTGTGTAGCATTCGCGAAGCGTCGGCACCCCTCACCTTCTGGGTTTTCGTATAAAAATGTCATAAAAACACAGCATGATCACGCTACTTTTCAGTGGAATCCCTTGTTCTAATGACGGAGCGAACAGAGTAACGAGCAAATATAAAATCATTTGCTGTGTTTGGTTTTCAGACGTTTTCAGAGAAGTAATACATGAAAAACAACAAAATGCATAAAATTCAGCATTAAAAAGTGTCAAATATATGCAAATGAGAAACAATATATAATTTCAAAGCTTTATTTACATATTATGTATACCCTGAGCAGTATATAGATATGTGGAATCCAGGTGTTTTTTCTAAGCATTGTATTACAAAACTGGGTCACAAAACTGCTGATACTTTGAAAATGGCACTTAATAAATATTAAGACTGGACTGTAGTCTGGCATCTAATTTTTATTAAATGTTTGCATATTGAACTATTAAAGCTGCCTGCTTTAAAAAATGTACGTCATTACCGGAAAATGATTAGAAAAAAGTACAAAAATAAGTCTTTTTTTATAAAAAAAAAAAACAGGAAGAAAAGGGTAGCTGGCTTAGAGCCAAAAGAAAAGATCAAATTCAAATGTAAGTCGGCACGGTGGAGATGCAGAGTGCAGTCAGTTTGCTGCGATTGGCAGCCGGGCCCTGAGGTGCCGCTTGCCTCTCAGTGCCTTCAGCGTCGATATCGTCTGCCGACCTCTTGTTTTTTTGGCCTAAAACTGGTGTAAAATATTGACATTTGGAGCCGCACACTGAAGATGTTAAAAATGAAATACAGAGAATGTTTCTTTGAGATTCAAGCATGAGTGGAGTGTGATAGGGATCAGAGCGGACTCTGGCAGGCTTCACAGCAAGGCCTGCTGGGAATTCGCCTCGTCTTCTCTTCCTCCCATTTGTCCGTTCCTAACACACCTCTCTCTCATTCTCTTTTCCCTCACAGCGCAGATGAGGAGGAGGAAGAGGCTAAATGTTTTACTCCCTGACAGGAAGCCAGGTGGAGGACCAAGAGGGCGGACGGGATGGGATGGGGGAGTTGATATTTGGGACGTTTGGGTGGAGAGATGACGATGGGCGGATTTGGTGGGTGCTTGGGGTGGGGGTGACAGACTAGTCTGAAATGGAAGTGCGGATTTGGGGGCTGATGACAAGGCTTTTTCATGAAATGCTTACCATCTGGGTCCATCCTTCCTCTGAACGTTATCTGCTCCTGAGCAAACCAAACCGCAGACAAATAACGTGAATTTAAAAAGAGAAAAACGAACGACAAAGGACAACTTTTTATTTAATCAATTTTCTCTTTTTTCCTGCACCTGTTTTTTCTTTCACTCTTTCTCTCTCTCTCTTTCTCTCTCTCCTTCTCTCTTTCTTTTCCGATGCTTGAATAGAAGTGGATCAGAAAGGTAAAGACCACAATGAACATAACACCACAGCTTGTCCTCCCCTCCTATCCTCCCTCCTCTCTCCTTTCTCCTGTGTTACCTCCCCTTTCCTTCATCTCTCCCTGCCTTCCTCCCTTTCTCCTAACCCAGCACCTTGTGTTGTGGTCGTGTTTGATGTTAATCTTACCCAGCCCTGTGCCCCCGTCTCTCTCTCTCTCTCTCTCTCTCTCTAACACACACACACACACTCTGTCTTTCTTCCTTTCTTCTAACGAATGCTCCAGAGTCTCTCCACATGATTCCCTGAGTCCTGCCATACGGCATCGCCTGCCCAGGTCATAGGCAGCGGCGGCATTTACCGAGACTCAAACTACGCATTTCTATGGGGGCCCCCTATTGGCCACAAACAATTACTACACTAGGAGGGGCCACAGAATGACTTTTTGAGTGGGGCCTCACAAACAACAAGCCTGTCTCTGCTCACACACACATGCATGCACACAGACACACGCACAATCAGGGGCTCCGATTGAAAAAGACTGGCAATGTCGTTTAATTAGGGCCCTTAATTGAAACCATACACTCAGCTGCATGCAGACACACACCCCCTGTGTTACTGCAGGCCATGTGGTCTCTCACCCACATGGGGGTGCATCGCCCCCCCCCCCCCCCAGCACTGAGGAGGTGTTGAGCGTCTTCATAACCCTGGATTTTATTGATTTGTGCAGTTACCAGTCAATGTAATTAATTTGTTATTATTATTATTTTTCTCATTAATTTATCCATATCTTTAATTGGTTCTTCTAGATCCAAGAGACTGTCCTCTTCCTCTATACATTATTTTAGATCTCTCTGTCTTCCTGTGGTCTCTCCCCCCTTTTCTTTTCCTTCCTTCAGGATGAATCCCTCGCTTTCTTTCTGTCGTTTGAGTTCACTCTCTTCATTTTTGAGCGCGACATCTCCTGAAACAGTAACAGTGAGAGTTTTTCCCCCGGATCATGTGACCCAGTGCGTCAAATCCTGTGCCCCACCTCGTGAGTGGTTCCTCCCATTTCCAGGTGCTTCCGTGTGCGCTCTCACCTCCAAAGTCTCTCTGCTTCTCTCCCCTTTCTTCCTCCTCTTCCTTATTTATTTTAAAATTTTTGATACGTATTTCTAATATCTCATGTCTTCATCACAAGCAGCTGCCGGTTCAATGAACCCCCCCCACCCCACCTCCAAACTCTTGGCCTTCTTTCCCTTTGTCCATCCTCTTTTCCTCTGTTGCATTCCTATCCCGCCCCCCCAGCCGTACTCATCCGTCTGTTGCCCCTCGCTACTCACTACTCACCCACATGTCTGTGGCCTTCCTCCCTGCTTTGCCACCGAAGTGGGCGGCTTCCAGAGCTGGGGTGGGCGGGTCTGGCAAGTGGCTACAGCACCAGCTCCTGAGGGGCATGCTCCACCCCCAGTGGGTGTACACAGCTCCAGTATGGGTCACCTGAGGCAATTCTGACCATTCAGTGCTTGACATGGGCAGCCTGCCCAGAGAGGGCGTGTCCTTTCCAGAGAGGGCGTGTCTTGTTCAAAGGGGGTGTGTCCTACTTATAGAAGGTGTGTCCTTTCCAGAGAGGGCGTGTCCTATCCAGGAAGGGAGTGGCTCTAGCCCTGTCGACCCTAGCCCTGCCAATCACGCTCACAGCCATGCCACCCACTTCCTGGGCTATATTAATGTATGCATATCACACTACCTCAATGTGCTCGCTCCCCTAACAGAAAGCAGCCCCCACGCCTCGTCGCTTTCTGGGCCTATTCATATGGCACGCAGGCATTCCTTTGAAACGCCATCTTCTGTCTCACTCCCCATCCTCTTTACAACTATTATATCCTCTGTCTGCTCATTCCCGAACGATAACACAGCTTCATGTCGGCCCTGTCTTTGATAACTCACACTGATTGATTGCTCGATTGTTAGGTTGATTCCTTAACGGATCGACAGATAGATTTTCCTTTACCCCCCCCCCCCTCGCTTTCTGTTGACACGCTTCTTGCTGTTGTGCTCAGGAGCTGGTCTCTGATTGACAGACATTTTGACAGCCAGTGACAGATGAGAGGAGAGAAGCTGACAGGCTGTATGCAGCAACCATTCTCGATCGGTGTTCAGACAGCAAGAGGTCGGCCAATGAGATGCCGTGGTTTAAAGCTCAGCCAGTGAGAGCCTGGTATTACTCAGCAATCAGGATTTCTGACTGGAGCCATTGGCCGTAAATTCAGCCGGCTGTTTCTGGTACCATTTTATGAACAGATGCTTCAGTACCCATAACCCTGTATTGGTCTGCTGTGTTCCCAATGAGGACACCTGTCACCAGCAGCCCAGGACATCAGCAGCATCTTCATCCTGGTGACCAGGTGGTCACTAAGCGCTCAGCAGCATTGTAATACAGTGCTCTAAGGCCCATTACGGAGCCATCATTGCCAGTGCACCGTCCTGTTCAGAAAGCTGGCTTCTCCTTAAACAGCTGCTTCTTCAGCAGATCAGTGTCTGACGGGCCAGTGTACAGGTTATAACCCTAATTTAGTCCTCACGATCTTGACAGAAACAACAGATGGAAGAAGCAACATCCTGCATTTCTCCAGTGTATGTATGTGTGTGTCTGTGCATGTTTTGTCTGTTTGTGTGTTTGTACTCATCGCCATGGTTTCAGGCGGTGGAGGGGGGTGGGGGAGGGAGTTCAGATGTCACACTCTGTGGTCGTGCTTTGGCTTGAGCTCTCTGAGAGTGACAGCACAATACCTCTGTCTGTCCCTGTCGCTGAAATCTGTCCCTCACAATCCCGTTTTACAGGACGGACACTCCTTTGTGTGCCCCCCTTTTCTCCCCCATCTCTTATTTAAATGTCCTCTCTCCTATAGACGTGAATTCACACATGCATAATTGTTTTCCATTAGGTCTTCATCGTAGGAGCACACTGCTCTATGGCGCCCCATTCAGGTCAGAATGTGTACTGAATTTAATTAATGCTGCAGGAACGATCTCCGTGCCTAAGATGTGTTTGAAATCCTTGATTCTGCAGGGGGGGGGGTGGCAAAATCAGCAGGCGGTTTTTGTTTCAAAATAGGGCTGTGGGAAATCAACGCTAGCATGGCAATGCACGGGGCCCCCGTGTGACAAAGGTGCAAGATAAATATGTTCCTGTCAGAGTCCCCTGAACCCCCACTCCGAGCTCGGGGGGGCCCTCTGTTCCTCCTGCTATCAAGCCCAGCATGAGTCTCGTTTAATGAGCAGGCAAATGTGAACTAGCGAGGGCTCCTCCCGCCTGCCCCTTTCTGCCTATCTGAACTGCAATGGCGCTGCCGCGAGCAGCTGGGGTCCCTTGGATGAATGGCAAGGTGAAAGAGTAACTGTGGTTACGGGGGGGGGGGGGGGGGTCAGGAAGGGACGTAATACCGTTTAAATATTCAAAAGGGGAAACGAGCGCCACATACCTCATTTACAAGAAATGTGACTGCTGTAAACCCTCAAGTATAGAAATGCCCCCCTACCATTTTCCAAAGGCCAACCCAGCACAATACAATTCAGGCCCCCGGCATTCAACATGGTCTGTCCCAGGGCTCGGGCATCCGGCGTGTTCTGACAAAGCAGCCATGCTCAGACAGAGATCGGAAACGCAAACTCGTGATTCCACGCCAGATAATGAAGCTTCTGGAAAGCCTCCGGTGTGACGTCCTCTTCTCTGCGACGTCCGCAGGAGCAGTCACGTGGAGAGCGGAATGGCGCCACGGGAAAGGCGTGCAGCACACCCACACCCAAGAAACTGCGGCGTACTGAGTGACAGGCTTGCGGGATGAGCCCCCCCAGGCCCTGCACAGTTGCCTTCACCTATAGTCATTTTGAATGGAACCTAGAATTTTTTATATCCCCAGCACACAACTTGGAAAACGGTTTCTGTTGAAGGTTGTTCGTAAGCGATGGCGAGCTGAATACACCTCAGCAAGAAGCGTCATGCTTCTCCCCCCATGGTGCCGTTATGCTCTGTTTTTCTGCCACATCGTGAGTCATAGTCTTGTGTCTCCACGGGTCACGGGGGGTGGATTCACGTGCGGCAGGTGAATGTTGAAGGTGACACAAGGTTTCTGTACTCCCGCTCGTCACCCTGTTAGTCTGCCCCTGGGACACATGTTTGTTATTCAGTGTTAAGACAGACGCACGGCCTCCTCTTATTCTGCTCCTGTGGCCTGACACGCACGGACAGGGACACCCCTGTCACCTATGTCTGAGTGGTACAGATTTCAGTTTGTCTGGGCACCCCCTCTGCTCTCTCTCAGTGTGCTCATCCATCCATGAGTGTTGACTTGGACTGATGTCCTGCAAGTGGCATTGAGTATCTGTGTTCCTTATACTGTAAGGAGTCAGTGAACAGGACATGTGTTTGTATTTCTTACAGGGGGTCGGTGAGCAGGATGTGTCTGTGTTCCTTACAGGGAGTCAGTGAGCAGGACGTGTGTCTGTGTTCCTTTCAGGTAGTCAGTGAGCAGGATGCATCTGTGTTCCTTACAGGGAGTCAGTGAGCAGGACGCATCTGTGTTCCTTACAGGGAATCAGTGAGCAAGACATGTTTTTGTATTCCTTACAGAGAGTCAATGAGCAGGATGCGTCTGTGTTCCTTACAGGCAGTTGGTGAGCAAGACATGTTTTTGTATTCCTTACAGGGAGTCAGTGAGCAGGACGTGTCTGTGTTCCTTACAGGGAGTCAGCGAGCAGGACGTGTGTCTGTGTTCCTTACAGGGAGTCACTGAGCAGGATGCATCTGTGTTCCTTACAGGGAGTCAGTGAGCAGGACGCATCTGTGTTCCTTACAGGGAGTCAGTGAGCAGGATGCATCTGTGTTCCTTACAGGGAGTCAGTGAGCAGGACGTGTCTGTGTCCCTTACAGGGAGTCAGTGAGCAGGATGCATCTGTGTTCCTTTCAGGGAGTCAGTGAACTGGACGTGTCTGTGTTCCTTACAGGGAGTCAGTGAGCAGGATGCATCTGTGTTTCTTTCAGGGAGTCAGTGAGCAGGATGCACCTGTGTTCCTTTCAGGGAGTCAGTGAGCAGGACGAGTCTGTGTTCCTAACAGGGAATCAGTGAGCAGGACGTGTGTTTGTGTTTCTTACAGGGTGTCAGTGAGCAGGATGCATCTGTGTTCCTTTCAGGGAGTCAGTGAGCAGGACGTGTCTGTTTTCCTTTCAGGGAGTCAGTGAGCAGGATGTGTCTGTGTTCCTAACAGGGA
>JAABNX020000052.1:15656509-15676970 GCA_015163995.2 Mormyrus lacerda | reverse complement strand
CCCCCCCCCCCCCCCCCCCCCCCCCCCCCCCTCTAATAATGTGTAATTTTTTGTTATAGGTTATATTTTATGTTCCGTACATTAAAGTTCATGGAATAATAGTATTCATATGTCAGTGCTGTGTGTTTATTCTATGTGTGATTCTTATGTCATTATTGTGCCTATATCCTATGTTACTGACGGTATTAACTGCGTGCAGTAGTAGCAGAATGTTTTTCACAGTAACCCTGTTACTGACCGCGCTGCCGCACACGTATATATATCTTGGGGAATCGTGGTACACACTGAAAAATGGGGCATCCCCCAAAAGCCACTGTGTAATTTGAACCCTGGGTAATATTAGTTAAAGATATTTCATTATTGTACTGCTCAGCATACTTTCAGAAGTTCCTTTTCTGCTGTGGTGACTATTAATCTTCTAGTTAACTGCAGGTTAACCAGACTCTGCCCGTTTTTCTCTGTGGTTCTTCCAGACCCCCTCACCACGACCCAGATGACCAGCACCACTCTGTCGCCCTTCAAGCCCACCATCGCCCACAGCTCCGGGCCCTCCACGCCCCGCCCCCTGCCCCCCACCTCACACCCCATTGGGGCTATCAACAAGGCCCCTGATCTGCGGCCCATCACCGCCACCGTGCCTGTCACCGGCCGGCCACCTCGCCTGCCGCGGCCCCCCCAGGGGCCCGAGCCACATACCTGTGAGGCTCGTGTGGCCCGTGGGGTCCAGTGGCCCCCCACGCAGAAGGGGGAGATGGTGGAACGGCCCTGTCCGAAGGGGTCTCTGGGTAAGGGGCCGTGCTCCTGGCATGTCTGCATACAACCCTTATTTCCACAGCAGTCAGCCATACTCACTAAGCGCCACATGGGGGCACACGACCTGATTTTCAGAGTGACAGAAACCTGGTTTTGAAACTACTTCACCCCCCCAAAGTTTCTACCAAACCCCCCTTCCACCCCTTGAAGTGCTGCCAGGGCTCCGTTAGCTGCTGCCTTAATTGGCACCCGTTGGCATCAGCTCCAGGCTCGTGACAACGCAGGTGAAGGGGAGGGGGACGTAGGAGCAGTGCCAGCGAAACACCACGGCTTCCGCTCTGATTCACCAGCTCAAATACTCCCCCCATCGTCCTCTGCCCATCCTCTTCCTCTCTCTCTCTGTCTAACTTCTCCTTCTTCTCCCCCCTTTCCTCCCAGCATCCCGCTCCCTCCCTCTTTCACTTGCTCTGTTGGAAGCCTCCCGTCTGCCGGTTTTATTTGTGCGCATGGAGCTGCACGCCGGCTCAGGTCCGTCAGATCCCGGGCCTGTGTCCTCTCTCTGAACTCACCTGCGTAAACGCAGAACGTTCCGGAGGATACAGTGCGGTGGGACGGGGGCCTCCCTCGGGTGCTTTCTCTGTGTCACGCCGCTGCGTGATTAGCTTGTTATTTGCTCTCATTTTTCCTCAGATTTTTTTTCAGCCAGCCTGCATTCTCTCTCCTAACCATCCCACAAAACTCTCCCCGCTTCTACCCCTGCTCTTCGTCTGAAGCAGCTCCTTCATCCCTCCTTCTCTCTGCATCCAGGCATCGCCTCCTTCCAGTGCTTGGTCTCTCCAGCAATGTGGAACCCCCGCGGACCCGACCTCAGCAACTGCACTTCGCCATGGGTCAGCCAGGTGGCCCAGAAGGTACCGGCCAGGCGTGCATTCGGCCCGGCCCGGGGTCTCCAGCCCATTGCGCTCATCTTCTGCGTCACTAATATCCTCCGCTGCCAAGAATTATATATATAGTATCTCACCTCCCTCTTTTGTAAATGACCAATTGAATGTGACATGTGGGATTAGCTTAGAAACAAACCTCAGCCCCTTCATATTGCTAAGCCTATCAGCTTTTGGGGGATGCATGTAAATCCCTTCCCCCTGTTTTTTATTGGCGGTATGCATTAAGGATGACCAGAGCTGGATCTACCACTTTAGAAGCCCGAATGTGGAGGGGATCCCCTTTATACACTTTGCCAGGCCCCCTTCTGTCATTCGGGCCTTAGGCAGCTTAGACCCAGCTGTGAAGGTGACATCTGTGGTCCCCGCAGATCAAGAGCGGGGAGAACGCAGCGAACATCGCGGGCGAGTTGGTAAACCACACACGAGGGCGCATCCACGCCGGCGACGTCAGCTCGTCCGTGCGCCTCATGGAGCAGCTGCTGGACATCCTGGACGCCCAGCTTCAGGCGCTGCGGCCTGGCAACAAGGAGTCGGCCGCGCGCAACTACAACAAGGTGCGACAGCCGCCCACGTGTGCACTCGCAAACGCTCGCAATCTTCCGAGAGACACGGCAACTCCTATGAGCCACGGAGGCACTACGACGCACTCGCCCTCCCTGCCACTCATCCTGCTTTTTCCCTTCCAGCTGCAGAAGAGAGAGAGAACTTGCCGGGCCTACATCCAGGTACCCTCTGCACCCCATCAGCTCTCCTCCAGCGTCTCACTTCCTGCTCCTAACCACACATACACCAGCATGTTAATTGTGTAATATTAGTGTTTAGCAGTTCTTATCAAAAATGATTGCAGAAAACGTGCCTTTAATGAGATGACTAATTAGTATCCAATTAACAGCCGGTAAGATAACGCAAACCCCTTACTTTAGGATAGAGGGCGCCATTCCCCCTCTGCCGACTTAGTAACGCACAATTAGCCATAAATTTATACTGCAGAAATCTCATTAGCTACATATAATGACAAGTGGCTAGGATGGTCTCAGGAGAGCCGGTGGGGGAAAAGCTCCGAATTCTGCCGGATGAAATGGGGGGGAGGTGTTTTTCCGTGCCTGTGTAAATTCCATAATCGAAGGTGTAATTACACCCAGAAATCAGTTCACCGGTATCTGCATTTAAACTATTATTGATCTATGCTCTGACTGACGGGAGCGGATGATAACACTTTGCAAGCGTTTTTTTTTTTGTGTTGAAATATTACGCTTTGAGGTTTTTTTTTTTTCCACGCAACATTGGGCCATGTGACATCTCGGCACGTTGTGAGAAAAACCTGTATGTGACCTGGAATCTGCTGAACAGTGCAGGTTTTGAAGTGGGAGCCCTGTTATTGCTGGTAGCATTGAGGAAACAAGAGGAAACAGAAATAGCTGCTTTCTGGATAGCTGTCCCCTGATTGGCTGACTATCATGCATGCACTTTTTTGATTGGATGAAATCATTATGCAGCTAGACTCATCAGTTGAGGAAGTAAAATTGTTTTTTATTTCATTTTTGTTCATTTTAATTCACATATCTCGCTCTCCTTTTATTTTACATTTTCTCTATGAAATATTAATGCCTCTAATACACTGCAGAGGGTGAAAATGCAGTCCTTGCATCTATCAGCTTAGGCCTGACAAAATGTCACTAAGAAACACACGCTTCCTTATTCTGGACATGACAGTCCCAGAGCCCTGAACTGAGCCACATTTAAGGCTCCACCGGGCAGACCAGCGGAGGGGAACTGGCTCGTCACTTTGGTGATTTACCTAGTTAGCACAAAGTGTGACAGTAAATCACAGAGTAACTCCAAAGCTCCATCTACAGGTGGCGATGGGTAATTAAACAATGTGGAATTCTCTGTGGGTGAGAAGCGAAGGGGCTGCATTGCTCGCACATAGATGTTCGCCTGTCCCTGCAAGCCGTGACATCTCTCACATCACTTCATTGTGGTTGGGTCTTGGTTGGGGTGTATAGTGGCCTCACGCTCTTTTTCTCTGGTTTCTCTCCTCTTCCACACTTTCTCTCTTCAGGCTGTAGTTCAGACAGTGGACAACCTGCTCCGGTCCGAGGCGTTGGAGTCATGGCAGGACATGAACAGCACGGAGCAGGCACACACCGCCACCATGCTGCTGGATGTCATGGAGAAGGGCGCCTTCCTGCTGGCCAACAACCTGTACGACGGGCGCTTTTCAGACCGCGGCGCCAACATCGGTGAGGCTGTGTGTGTGTGTGCGTGGTTCCAGTGTGACTTCTAGTATCTAAGAACGTAAACGAAAACCCTTGTGCGTGTGTCCCAGAGTTGGAAGTGTACGTGCTGAACACGGAGATGGATTTCCAGGACCTGTCCTTCCCAAAGTCCCATGCCAGCGACAGCAGCATACAGCTCTCCGCCTCCACGATCAAGCAGTACAGCCGCAACGGTCAGTGGCGTCTCGCTCGGCCGCATGGTGAGGTCGGCCTGCTCTCTTGTTGGCCGCGATCCATAAGCCCAGGCATCCTGGCATCTGCTTCCTGTCGAGAGCTTTTCATGTCCCCTAAAAAATAAAGTCAGTTTTTGATGTAAATGAGGACTTCACAGTGAATTAATTTTTGAGAAAAATAGATTAAAAATTAGTGGACATTAATTTAGCAATGGACTGAATTTGAAAAAAACATAAAATATTGTCACAATGTATTAGGAATCAACAGCAAATTTTATTCCGTTGTTACTGTGCCTTTTTATAATTTGTGTTCTAGATCAAGTCTGTATCTATCACAGTCTGCTCCTGGCATTTTCCTACAGTTCCCAGTGAGAATTTCACTCTAACCTTGATTGTCCTTTTCATAGCACCAAAGGCTCTTGGGAATCAAATGATTAAAGCATAATTTGAGAATTAAAACTTGAAAAGGGCAGTAGGATGCATCTTTTAAATATAAATATCATGACAAAAGGATATCGTTCTAGCGCGGTGAACTCAGCCATACAGAAGATTATCAGGAAGACATGACACTGTGATCAGAAAATCTGATCTCAAGAACGCAAATTGCTCTCATTCAAAGACCAAGCCGGTACAGATATCACCTGCTGATACCAACGGGTGAAGCTTTTCCAGTAGCGGAGACTAAGTTCACTGCTCACAGGGCGTGTAATACAATTTCCTTTGGACACATCAGAAATTGCTCAGTGATGAACAAAATTAACTTGACATTCTTCATGTTAAACTTGCTGGGTATGCGTTTAATGCTAAACCTTTTTCACATTCACAAGGTTGTGATGACTCTACTCCTGATCACTTCATCTCATCAGTTTTTCACATATCTGCCTCATCTTTTATTTCTTCTCATTTTTTCTTCCTATGCAGTCAGGCGGAGATCGTGATGGTGCAAAAAATGCGCTCATTAAAAACTATTTTGGGGATAATGTGTTTCCCGTGTGGTTCTCTCTTGGCCAGCAGGTCAGGTGAAGGTGGTCTTCATGCTTTACAAGAACCTGGGGTTCTTCCTCTCCACGGAAAACGCCACCGTCAAGATGGAGGTGGAGCTGGGGTCTGGTGGACGGAGCCTGGTCGTCAATTCGCACGTCATCGCCGCATCCATCAACAAGGAGTCGAGCCGGGTGTTTCTGACCGAGCCTGTGCTGTACACCATGAGGCACCTGCAGGTCGGCTTGCTGCTCAGTTACAGAAACACGAACACATCGGGGACTCCCCATTCAGGTCTATGGGCATAATCCTAATCCCAACTATAATAACCTCAACCGCTAACCAGCCCCAATCTTAACCATAAGTAACCAAACAAAAGTCTCTCGTCATTTTTAGTTTTTTATTATTATTATTGCATTTCTTTTAAGTAAAATTGTAGTTATCCTTCTGGAGACCAAAAAATGTCCCCACGACATAAAAAGTTACAGGTTTTTATCACAATGCGGAGGAATCTGGTCCCCACTATAATTACAGAAACGCATTCTCTGATACACTGTTTTCGGCTGTCAGTCACTACATTAAACTCTTTTCAGCACAGCTCATAAACTTAGTTATGGAAAAGCAGGAACCAGTCTCTACGGTGTCTATTTCTCACGTTTTATCTGCGAAAACATTGTCAAAAAGGTACTCTTCCACACCCTAAGACATGCCACCTTTTTTTTTTTTAATTGCGTTTGGTTTAAGATATTATCATAGGAAGAGACTGCTTATGTCAGTACAAAAGCGAGTAGATGCCTTTAACACGTCCTCTGCAAAAAGTGTAAAATTGCAGGACGCCTAAATGTAACTCCGTTTCCCTTGCAAAGCATTATGGGTCTTTCCAAGATAGTTACTAGCGATAATGCCGTCCTGAAAGTGGAAGTTTAATAAGCTTGATAATGCCCATATTTGAACCAAATATAAATTTTGGATAAAGGTAAGAGATGTACCTTTATCGGAGACAAACTATGCCGCTGAAATCTCAGAAGAGAACGGATTATACGGACGGAGTAAAATCCCATTATAAAAGAGCGTGTTATCTTCGTAAAACACGCGCATTTAGTTAATCTACGTTTAATTTATGTACATTAGTTTTTAACTGCGTAAGGAAACCACGCGTGCACTACTAACATGAAAATTAGAGGCGTCTAAAGTGGGTCCCGCACCTACACACACGAGGTGCATGTCTGTGATTAAATTGCACGTGTGTTTCCGCAGCTGGAAAACCACTTCAGTCCGAATTGCTCATTCTGGAACTACTCGGAGCGCACCATGACGGGTCAGTGGTCCTCGCAGGGCTGCAAGATGCTGGACACCAACGGCACCCACACCACCTGCTCCTGCAGCCATCTCACCAACTTCGCCGTGCTCATGGCGCATCGCGAGCCAGCCGTAGGTGCCACAGGCGTGCGCGCTCTGCACACCGCGAGACGCCTGGAGATGCACTATGCATACAGACATGCAGCTGTACCGGACATACATAAAGGCATTCATACGTGAAAAGTACAACGGGATTCAAATTAGACAACAGTGTTGCCAGATCCAGCAAAAATCTCCAGCCTAAGGTCTGGAAAGCTGAAACTAGCCCAATATTTGAACTCCTAGTATATTGTATACTCAGAGAAATAAAGAAGTATTTTGCATGCTGATCACATTCAAATGTTCAACATTTTAAAACGACAGTTAAACACAATGACGTCATCCTGGGATACTGACTTTGGTCAGCTGGCTGGAGATTTTCAATTCGAGACTATTTTGCACACGCATGTAGATGTATGTAGCTGTTTTATTACCTTGTAAATAGTCTGTAGGGCTTGCAAACTACCCCAACGCTTCTGATTAGCCTAATTGTATAATCCATCCATTTTCCAACCCGCTTAATATTGTAAATCTGCCGTAAGATTTCTTGCGTGAGAATTTTGCAACCCGGCTTTCCGTGTGCGTCTGTCTCACTTTCGGTGGTTGGCGATTCAGGTATTCTTCAGGATTAGGAGTCACTTGCATTTATAATAATTAATTTCTTTTCCCCCCTTACAGTCCGCTCCCGCTGAACATTACGAAAGCAGCCCAAAAATCCGCAATCTCCTATATTTAACCGTAACTGTATTTTCAAAATAGCCCAACTGGCCGGGAAGCCCGCAGACCTGGCAACGCTGCTGGTTAGTTTACGTGCATGGACGCGCATTGCTTCTCATGCTCGCTCCATAACACAGATAAATAAAGATGTATGTATTGGTTGAAATATTATGGGTTGCCAACTCACACTTTCATACGGAGCCCCTGAAGGAACCTACGCAAAAAAATAAAATAAAATGCTCTTACTTTCTCATGCGCACGAGATACTTTTGCGGGCCCACGAGATCACGCAAGAAATCTTGCAGCAAATCTAATTTTATTCCATTATAAACCTAAAATTACCTGTATGCAAAGCGTTGGGGAAGTTTGCGAATCCTGCATGTGTGTACAGACTTATCTCGACTTGAAAATCTCACTTAAGCCGGTGATCTGACCAAAGTTGGCAATTCGGAATATTGACTCTTTCGATCTTAATGTTTCATTCTGAGGATCAGGTGTATTGGTAGTAATACGTTATTTATTGTGATCTATTATTTTTAACTTTATTTTAACGTTAAATTAAAATAATACGATCAACCCCCTACCCTCTCGGCAAACTTAATTTGCCGGCAATATCGATTTTGATATTGGTATCGGGACACCAACCTTAGTATTACTTGGCTTGAAAAAGAAAATCAGTGTTATCACTGTGCCGACAAACCTGCCGAGCTGAAATGAGACGTGAACGCGCAGACGCGCCCGTGCGCCAGCCAAAGGTCCGTTCCGCCCCAACTGTTTTCGAAATGACCTCTTCTGTGCGCCGAAAAACTGTCGAATAAGCCCACACGTATGACACAAGCCTCATTCGTGACTTGGAGGGGATGCGTCAAAAGTTGCTAAATAAAGTATTAGCAAGATGAAATAGGAAGAGTGAGCTATTTTATGTGCTGCTAATTATTCATATAAAAATGTAAAAACTGACCGGTCACAGATGGTTAGATTACAAAGGTAACTGTTCATCTGGTTAGATGTGTGGAGAAATATGGAAAAGTATTTTTAGCAAATTAATTAAATTAGGGGCAAGTATGCAGGTTCCATCCAGCAGAATTTTTAGTTGTTTTTTTGTTTTGGTTTTGCTTTGTTCCTATTTCGTTCGGTCTGATCATTTGTGAGACAGATATTGAGATACCAAGTCACTCAGAGATCGTTTAGCTATCATGTTTCAGCTGTCGTCTTCGCAGCAGTTGAATTAGGTGTTGTGATGGTCATTACTGTAATGGGGTGATTTCATTGGCGCTCTCTGTCCCTGCCAGTACCCTGGCCACATGCACGAGATCATCCTCTTTGTGATCACCTGGGTGGGAATCGTCATCTCCCTGGTGTGCCTGGCCATCTGCATCTCCACCTTCTGTTGCCTGCGAGGCATGCAGACTGACCGTAACACCATCCACAAGAACCTCTGCATCAACCTCTTCATCGCTGAGCTCCTCTTCCTAATCGGCATCGACAAGACACAGTACCACGTGAGTTTGGCGGTGTCCAGCTCTGTGTGAGGTATATAACCCTCCCCAGAAGATTGTGGGTTCAAATCCTTGATAATGGCCCGTAACCCAGCGGTTCTAGCAGTGCTGGCCGACCCTGCTCTCTGACCTCAAGCTTTTTTCACTTCACATCACTTTGGGCAAAAGCATGTACCCAAAGAAAGAGAAATGTAAAAGAAATTTACCTCACTGAGAGACTATGGAATCCAGACCAAAGTAGCTGAGTGCCGCATGATGCAACACTGCCCAGACCACTTGTGCAGAGATGAAGGTACCAGTTCACAGAGCAGCATCAATGATGATATAATTACAGGGATTACAATTTCCTTTCTTGTTTTGTTGCCCCCCCCCCGCATACAGATCGCTTGCCCCATCTTCGCCGGACTCCTACACTTCTTCTTCCTGGCTGCCTTCTCGTGGATGTGCCTGGAGGGCGTCCAGCTCTACCTGATGCTGGTGGAGGTCTTTGAGGGCGAGTGTTCCCGCAAGAAGTACTACTATCTGTGTGGTTACTGCTTCCCCGCGCTGGTGGTGGGCATCTCAGCGGCCATCGACTACCGCAGCTACGGCACCAAAAAAGCGTGCGTACCCCACCGCATTCTCCCAGGCTCCCCCCCCGTGTATGTGCTTGCGTGTGTGACCCTGTGACTGATCACATGACGTCAACCCCACACAGGTGCTGGCTGCGCGTGGATAACTACTTTATCTGGAGCTTCATTGGGCCGGTCTCTTTCGTTATTGTGGTGAGTCTCTTGATCTGTCAGTTATGAGATACATATAGAGAAGCTTGAGTTTTACCGTACGGATGGATGTTTTACTTGAACCAGCTTAAGAGTGCTCATCTTTAGCCACAGCGCCACCTGCTGGCTAATGCTTATGGAGTGCCTGCTTTTCCCTCCGGCTCCAGTTGAACCTCATGTTCCTGCTGATCACCCTGCACAAGATGATCCGCAGCTCCTCGGCTCTCAAACCGGACTCCAGTCGTCTTGACAACATCAAGTGAGGCCCGGCATGCTGTAGGGACTCTGGGGATGCTGGGGCACGCAGGGCTAAGGGCGGGGCAGGATAGAGGGAAGAGGATGAATGTGAGTGAGAGAAGGGTGTGTAAAGGGTGAGGCGGTAAGGTAGGGGTAGCGAACGGGGAAAATGGTCGACTCAAGAAGCGTGTTAGAAGATGACGGTGTCTGCTGACAGGTCCTGGGCTCTGGGGGCCATTGCCTTGCTCTTCCTCCTGGGCCTGACCTGGGCGTTTGGTCTCCTCTTCATCAATGAGAACACGGTCATCATGGCCTACCTCTTCACCACCTTCAACGCCTTCCAGGGCATGTTCATCTTCATCTTCCACTGCGCCCTGCAGAAGAAGGTCACTATCTGTCTGTGTTTGTGTGTGTGTGTGTGTGTGTGTGTGTGTGTGTGTGTGTGTGTGTGTGCACACATGACCCCCTGTATCTCTCCTCAGGTCCATAAGGAGTACAGTAAATGTCTCCGCCACTCCTACTGCTGCAGCCGCTCTTCCACCACCAGCTCCCACAGCTCCCTGAAGACCTCAGCACTGCGAGCTAACAACCGCTACTACACGGGCAACCAGGCGCGGCACGCCTCCGCCACCAGGCAGGTGAGGGCGCCCCCTGGAGGTGCACGGGGATGCAGCCTGTCTCCTCCGCTGATAGACACATTAGCCCCAGTTTGTTGCACCTCTCCTCACTTATTTATCTTCCCTGACTGTTTCTGCCTGCGTTAACTTGGCTTCCCGTGACTGTCCACTCTTCATTATTAATGTGGTCGTAAAACGAAATGTTTCATCTATAATGCTTTACAATACATAAATAACAACTTATCATACCTGACATATGCAGTCATGCCTGTCCATAAACACACATCGCCACGTGAGGAATTAGAATGCTCTGTAATGGCTCTCTGTAGGCTTTAAGAGGGCTGTTAAGATGTGACAGACAGGCGTTTGACGTGTGCGATGTGTGACGCCTCCTTGCACACACTCTGGGGCTTCGTGGCCCCTTTGTGCTCGGCCGGCAGCTCTGGCCCAGCTGTCCTCGTGTGACAGGCCTTTCCGAATGACGAACGGACTCCATCCGCCTCTTCGTTTTCCCGTGATGGCCCCGCTGTGCACTGCCCGTGAGACTGACAAGGGCCCCGTTTGGGCCCCGTGCCTTTCTCTGCCCCCAGAGTCGCATACGCAGGATGTGGAACGACACGGTCCGCAAGCAGACGGAGTCCTCTTTCATGGCGGGGGACATAAACAGCACCCCCACGCTGAACCGCGGTGAGTCTGCACCACACCGCAGGACGAGGAGGAGCCAGAGAAGCTTTACGTGACGCCAGGTCTCCCGTCTGTCCTCCGCTGCCTTTCTCTCCCTCCCTGTGTCATAAATGTCCCCAAACTCAGTGAAAAGGCAGTAATGGAAATGCTCCTGGCTACCACTCTGATCAGTATTGCTCTCATCATCATCATCATCATGGTCATCGTCCTCCCTGCCGCGATGCCTGTGATTGTCAGGATCTGGGGCTTCATGGCGGCAGACATAGCTGCGTGTTAAATCACCCGGCGCGTTCTAGACCTCCGTCCCGCATTTTCACTGTTAATGAACTAATTATTGTGTGGGCTAGTAGGAGGCAATTAGCGTAATTGCAGCGAGCGACAGTGGCATGTGATGGGATAAGCTGATAGCCGGTTTCAGGGGATTTAATAAGGGGGCCGGCCCGGGATGGGGGCGTTAATGAAAATTGAGGGATTTAACAAAGAAAAAAACAGTAGAAAGACAAACAGGCTTGTTGAAAATAAAATCTTTTCTTTTGTTCTTCATTGGCCGAGGGAGAACAGCTGCGGAGAGATGCACACAAAGCGATTTCACGGCGAAGCAGAATAATTAAATCGGACATTATCTCGGAGAGAAGAGCCGGTGTTATCAATCAAACATCCTCTCATCTCTTCCAGTTTGCCTCTTCGCGTTTTCCATGAACCGTTCTTCCCCCATGATGGCGATCAGCTCCGATGCGCTGGCGCGGGAGTCAGTGCCTCTCCCTCCCTTCGTATGGGGTCGTTTAGATTGTGTGTGATGCCCGCATGAGCTCGTATCTCCTGCTGAAGCCAAGGTGCTCTTGCCGTCTGTTTGAAGCCCTCGCAGGTGCCTGCCTTCTCATAGCCTGCTTCCCCTGTGGCTTCATCCTTTGCTCCTCTAAGCTTTCAGGCGTGGGTATTGACAAAACATAGCGCTGGCCTCCTCACCGTGCGTTTTCCTGGATGAACCTTTCTGCACCTGTGAGATGTTTGTTAACGTTCCCCCTCGACTCGCTTTCCGCTTCCCGTCCCTCTCCTCCCCCGCCTTTCTCCAGCGACCATGGGCAACCACCTCCTGACCAATCCGGTGCTGCAGACTCGTTCTGGCACCTCCCCCTACAACACTCTACTGGCCGAGAGCTTCAACCCGCCCTCGCCCGGCGTCTTCAACTCCACTGGTCAGCCCGCCTGCTCGTCTCTCCGCCTGCCCAATCGTTTGGCTGCGTGTCTCCTGCAGTGTGGGTCACGTTCCGGCGTGCGCGTCTCCATGTGTCACCCGCAGCTGCATGCCCCTGATTCGCGCTGTTATATGTGTGTGTGTGTGCTTCTCTTGGTAAGGGTGAGTGTGTCTGAGTGTCAGCAGTATGTAGAGGGTAGCATGGGACCCCGGGTCTGTTTTGAAGACTAGAACAGCAGCCGTGTCCCCTGCAGGGAGGGGGCATAGTGTGGGGGGGGGGGTGGATTTCAGATGCTATTTCTGTTGAATAATTGAAAGAGCTTCAACATAATGCATCAGCACGATGAGCCCACGCTTCTAAGTGACACATTTTTACAGGAAGCAGGAGGTCGACTTCATTAGAATGTCTAATTGGTCTCGTCACGGGTGATGAATGTTGATTAAAATCGTATTAGGCATTAAAATTTAAATCAGCATACTTTTCATTCCCGGTTTGATGCTCTTTGCTAATCCGTCTATAGTCATTTTAAAAAAAATAAAAAAAAAGCAGGATTTTTTTATTTTAGAGGCGCTGTGCTGTCAAGGCTGACAGACGCGGAGCAGACAGTTGTGTTTGTCAACGAGGCCGATCCATGCCTCCCGCCGTTTTCTGCACATGTGGTTGTCGGCGACGGGCACACGTGCATGTACGTGTAACGCCAGCATGCTATTTCCCGTCATGTGTCGGCGGAGTGTACAGTTTACAGCTGTCGGGACCTCTGAGACTGTTGGCGAGGGAAAGAGGGAGCGAGAAAAAGAGGGAGGGAGATGGAGCAGAAAGGTGTCAGACAGGCAGTGACAGCCTGAGAGAGAGTGAGTGTGTCAGAGGAGGAGTGAGAGAGAGATCAAGCGACCAGCCTGCTCCATCATTCATGTTTCTTTTTTCCTTTTTTTCACTCCTCTCTGTGGACTAGGGACCTTCCGAGACCCAAGTAAGAGTTTTTGTTTGTTTATTAAGCCAACAATCGCTATCTGGGCTGACTATCAGACCTAAGAGCCGCTCCTGTCCTCTCTCCCCCCTTCTAGAGGGCACTCTCTCCAAGAGTCGGGACTCCTGTGGCATGGAGACCCTACCGCTCAACGGGAACTTTAACAACAGCTACTCCCTACGCAGTATCGGCTCTGGGGACTTTCTAGGAGGCGGGGTCGGGGGCTCGGACAGCTCCCCTCCGCTCCTGCACGCCAGGGGCTCAGACACCCTCGGTGGATGCAGCATCCGACGGAACCTGTCTGACGCCGCCGCGTTCGAGAAGATGATCATTTCGGAGCTGGTGCACAATAACCTGCGAGGTGGTGGGGGTGGGGCTGGGGGCGGGGCTCAGGGGGAGCGGGCAGGCACTCTGGCGAGGGCCCGCGGAGGAGGGGCTTCACGGGGAGGTACGGACATGGGATCGGGGGAAGAGGAGCCCTTACCTCCACGGGATGTAGAGCGGCTCTACAAAGCGCTGGAGGAACCGCTGCTCCTGCAGCGTGCCCAGTCTGTGCTCTACCAGAGCGACCCCGACGAGTCCGAGAGCTACGCTGCTGACCTCACTGAGAGCCTGGAGGCTGAGGGGGGTGGAGCTAGCAGCCGCTCGCCCGCCCTACATGACTCGCCCTACCCCGACAGCAGCCCCGAGCCCCTGGAAGTGGCGCCGCGTTCCGCACAGCCACCCGAGGAGCTCTACTACAGTTCGGGCCGGCCCGCACTGGGGCCCCGCGGCACCGCCATGCAGACCTTCTACCAGAGCGCCCCCAGGAGGCCCAGTGGGGAGGGCTACCTGGCGCCTGCGCCGGCTGCGGAGCCCCCGCACAGTGAGGGTGACGGGCAGATGCAGCTGGTCACCAGCCTGTGACTCAGATGGTGGTGAGCGGAGTGGGGGGCTGGGACATCCCAGTGGCCGGTGTTGTGCCCACTGTCCCGCTCATCCTTACTGCTTCCCGTTCATCGCCTCTCATCTCCGTTATCGTTTCTTTATTTTATCTGAAAGACATGCGAACAGACCCACGGCTACACCGAATGATCCGCCTCGATTTTCATCCTGATTTCTTCTGTTTATTCTGTCCTTACATCCCTCTCTCTCCTCAGTGCCCCTTCGTTGGACTGTTCTGCTCTCCTCTTCCCCTCACCACAAGCCCCCCCCACCCCAAAGTCTACATGCATCCCTGTAGACGACTGGACCCTCACCCATCATCAAATGGGCTCCCCCCCACCCACTCTGTTCTGGGTCCTCCTTGACCTTCTCCGCACGCCTCCTGCTCAGTCTCGCTGCAGTCTCCTCTGCCGTTTCGTTCCCTTTACTCCCTGAGGCCTGCGATGTGCCAACGTCACGCTTTGGGTCTTCCCAGAATGCTCCTCGGTGTTGCCAAAAAAAAAAAAAAAAGCAAAATCTCCCCAGAAACCGAGAGCAGAGCAGCGAAGGAGAAGTGAGGAAGTACAGCGAAAGCGGCCTGAGAATGGGTCGGACGGTGCACAGGGGAGGGGACGGCACGATCACCCATGATTATCCCTCTCCGTGCTCACACCCTGTGCCAGACCAAATCCCCTCTAATGGGGAAAAGCAGGCAAAAGCGCCGTGATTGGGCAGTCAGTGGGCGAGGGCAAAGGTCAGGGTTCATGGGGTGAAGAAACTCCAGCCAGGAGTGATGGAGCTGCCTTTCTCCTTTCTCCTATCCGCCCTGGATACCTATAGAACATAAAGGAAACCCTTCCCATAAATCTTCTGTGGGGCAGACGAGGGGCTCCGGCCCCTCAGTGCGACGCCCAAGTCCTCCTTCAGGACACTTTCAGGTGAAGCTGGACACGATCCCTGAGTGCTGTTACGGTGGAGGAGTTTCTGATTCTTACAACTGATTAGTCCACCTATTACTCTAATCCATCGTTGTAAATAAGAACCAAATTAACAAAAGCAACAACGGAAGTAACTAAGATATGAAGATATACGACTAATTTCTTGTATTGCGACTTAACGACAGAAGAGAAAATAAAAAAAACATTGTAGGAGTTTGTGACCCTGAATGACACACTTTCTTTCTCTTTTCATTCTACTCCTCTCTCTGCTCCCTTCCACTCACTCACTCCCCAGTTTTCTAAGCCTACTAGGTAAGGCTGCGTTTAAGAGGGGGGTGTTGGGGCCCGGGTGAGGGAGGAGAGTGACAGATTTTAAATACAGATTTTAAACGTTTGAAATGAACAACAGAAACTTCCTGGCACAATTTTTAATGTAACGTTCCATGTTTTCTGCTGCAGCCACTGCAGGTGTTACAGGGGCTTTGCTGTGAAGGGGAGTGTTCCTGTAGCTGCAGAAAAGAACTTGTGTTGGGAGGCAGTGGCCATTTTGAAAAAATGGCTGTCTTTCTGGCGACATAATTATCATAGACATAAACCGAATAGATTTGTTACACTTGTTGAGTGAGCTTCCTTAATGGAATTGAGCCTTATAGAATACATAGAATATATTAAATAGGAATTATTCTGTCAAATCATCTTCGTTAAATTCCACTGTATTTATATATCTGCCATAGGACTTGTAATTCTAGAACGTCGGTTACTCGTCGCGCATCCTTTCAGGGAGCCATTTTGGATGTCAGGTCAAAGCATATCAGGAAAATAATTCGGATGATCTCGTACCTATATTTCTAAGCAAGGCGGTGTTATGTAAGCAGCGTTGGCTGGCGGCCAGGTTGTTTTCCATTTCTCAAGTTCCAATGTGAGCCGGACGCGGTTTATTTTTCATGTCTGGCAATTATCACTCAGCTGCTGGGAAAGGTGGGGGGGGGCATGGTGGGGCGCTGAGATTTGGCCTTCCAGTGTTTTTTTTTTTATATTTTTTTTTTTTGTTATACCGACAAAAGGAAAATGTAAAGCCCAGTGTGTGCTGTACATGAAACGGGGTGCCTCGGGGTGTTCCGACATCTTTTCGCATGTTTATTCCTGCTGTGTGCCGAGTACCTTTCTGGCCTGTAATCTGGACCAACCTGGGATGTACAAGGGAATATATATATTTTTTTTGGTTTGGGATTTGTTCCTGCCTCAGAAAATGCACTTTTCCTGGGCGAGCTGTAAATTTGGAACGCTTCCACTCCTCAGACCGAATGGGAAGGGCGATGTGGGTGAGTGCGGGAAGGGGGCAGTCTCGCTCCTCGCTTTGGGTTCCATGACTCTGTCACGGCTTGTGTCACACGTGTCTGAAATGACTGAAAGTCACAGCCTGAGACGAAGTTGAATCCTGAGATTCTGGCACCTTCCTCTCATCTTTTCTCTCTCCTGCACAGAAACCTTCTTCCACAGAAACCAAAGTTTTGTTCCAGCTCAGATCCGGAATGCAGTTCTGGTGTGGTTCCGTGTTCAGGTGCCCACAGGGCAGCAGTCTCCCCAGCTGTTTAGCTGCCATACATCCAGAACACGGAATGTAATCACGGGCGATCGCTGCTGGACGCTGAGAGCTGATGGGCTTTTATCGTGGCACATTTTGTTCTCGGCTTGCCGGCGCGTCCCCCGCGCTCTGAAGTGCTCAGAAGTGGCGTGGCACACTGTAACCGTGGTTACGCAGCTGCATTCAGCCTGTCCATCCAGCAGTCTCTGCCACTGCGCTTTTCACTGGCCATACCAGCGGCCGTGGAGGCCGCACCCCCTCAGACTGCGTGTCTTCGTTCCCTCTTTCGGTTTGATGGCTTCTGCCTCAGTATCCAGGGTGGTTATTCTGCACTTTTTATTTAACTTGCACAATTTTGCACACATCCATTCATGAGTTAAATTTGGGTCTTTCTGTTGCAGTTTCTGGCGTTTCAGAAATGCTGGTCTGATTTAATTTCACTCTTCTATTTTCCCGTCTTCACTCCACACCTCGCCGTCTCCCCCAGGCCACCCCACACTCCATCTTTTTCCACAGTTCTTTCCTTTTTGGAGTAGCACCTTAGCACCAGCAGTCTGTATGGTTGAAGGAAGCTCTGAGTCTATTCACCGACTGGACCCCTCTCCCCATCAACTGCACGCGCCTTGGCAAAGGCACTTTTCTGGGTTAGGCCCCCACTGTGAGCTGGCACAGTGCTACACTGTATTGAGGGTGTTTGGCAGACAGCTGTCGGTTCCTGGGAACAGAACAATCTGACACGGTAGTCATATTCAGTGGGTAAAAAAAAAGGCATGCTGCTGCCCTCTTGTGGACAAAGAGAATCATGTTACCACATTCATGGAACTGGAGGGTGGATAGCTGTGATTGGACTCACCAACCATGTTGACCTACAGTAATAGCACTCCCATCACCAAATGATCACTTAAGGCCAGTAATTCTCGTTTCTTCTCTAGAAAGGCTTTAAAAATGAGAGAAAACCATCAAAATAAATGTACTGAAATGTATGTGAGGATTTTAATTTCAAAGATATTTCCTCTACTTCTCAGTAGAAGTATTTGCGACAGACAGATAGTGCCAGTAAGGGTCGCAAAGCATCACACAGCAGATCTTGCTGGCACAGGGCTGGGGGTCTCTAGTGTGCTACAGTAGGAGGCTGCTGTTTTTTCCACTGTTTATGTGTGACTTCCTTCCTCCAGCCCCACGCACCCTGAAACCAAGCAGGGGAGTGTCTCTGAGTATTCCAAGAAGCTGACATCTCCAATCGTCCACGAGAAATGAAATAGGATTATTAATGGTCTGAATGAGCAGGGGTGTGGGTGTATCCGTCGGTATGCCAGGCGAGACCGGGCGTGTCTCTGGTGATCTCAGTGGAGAGAAGACGTTTCTCTTGTGGTCCCAAGGAAGGGGGTGTGTCTCTCTTGTGGTTTCGAGGAAGATGGAGAGCGGCTTTTAGTTCTCTGGCAAAGGGCCAAGGGAATCCCAAGACAATGGCGCCTTCCCAGTTCCTCTCCAGCAAAAAAGACTATGTGGACGGTAGAAGGAGCATATCACACCTGACCTGGTCTTCAGGGGCTGTAGGTTTCCTGGGACCGCACGAACAGGCTGCATGATGGCACTTTGCCAACATTTGCACACTGGTGACTGATGAGGGACCAGGGTCAAAGAATGAAAGAATGAACTCTGTGCCAATGAGGTCACATTCAGAGAACCACTCCTAAACGTCATTTCGGAGTACTGTTTGTTCTCCCTTTTTATTTACTAATTTATTTTATGTTAAAAAGTAATTATGATTTCATTATTTTGTTACGATGCTTTTTTGATGCTTTCTCATATCAAGTGCTTTGAAGGGAAGAGAATTCTGTGACTGCGCAGATCACCGCAGACTTTTAAAGACGAACTCTGTATGAACACATATTAATAAAAAGATCACCATACAACCAAGGCATGGCAGCCTGTCTCTCTCTCTGAATTTGTTGTCAGTCCGGAGTGGAGTGAGTTTAGATTGGGGTGGCCAACAGGGAGTGCGCCTATTTCTGGGGGTTGCAGTTTGTCCTATGGTCATAAGGAAAAACGAGAGAGAATTAAAAATATTCCGCTGATCAGCCCGCGGAACAAAAGCCTCCGAACCGGGAGGGGGCTGGATTAGATCAAGTAGTCAGATTTGGTGATGTGGGTCTTAAAAGGGCCAGAAGGGGCATAAGATTCTAATAACTGGTCCCAACCTTGAATGGCAAATGCTGATTTTCTAACTTTTTGGTAAAACTTTACTTGATGGCGCACAAATACTTACTAATAACTACTTAAGTACAAATCATGAAGAAATATAGTCGCTACTTGAGATAAAAGATGCATGATTCATTAATGATGAAGAAACACGAGAAGCATTTCACTTCTGTTATTCATCACTCGTTTCTTCTGTAGTTCCTTCATTAGTTCACAGAGGTTTACAGAATTAGATGTAGTAACAAATATAGTAACTGCTTGGGATAAAAGCTGGGTCATGATTAATTGATGAACAAACATGAGATCGGTATCACGTGTTATTCATGACTTGTTCCTTCAGTAGTTCAGAGGTTTACAACATTAACAGACATAGTAAATATAGTTACTGCTTGAGATAAAATATGTCACAATTCATTAACGATGAATTAACATGAGAGAGGGGTAAGGAGCATGTGGTGATTACAGCATGGTGCTGCACCCAACGCACTACCTCAGGGATGAGAACCTGAGTGCAGCCTTGCAGCAGGTGATACCTCAACACCACAGTAGTCTGAATGGAACTGTGAGTTTCTTGTGGCCACCAACCCCCACCCAAACACAAAATTTTCCCTGCAAGTTAGAGGACCTGCTTATAGGGCTGGATATAGGTTAACATCATAACCTGCAATTGCTTTGTCCTGGGTAAGGGCCTTGATGAAGGGTCCAATGAAGTAGGATCACTCCTGCTGTTCATGGGATTCAAACTGGCACACTTCCGATTGCTGGCACAGAACCCCAGCCTCAGAACCACCACTCTGCCCCATATTACATCAGACATGAAATTAAAATAAGATTAGCATGTATCCAATACTTACTTATGTATTAGTTAACCACAAGCTAATAGTATAGTACTATATTACAGTGGAAACCACTTGTACTGATCATGGTTATAGTGATCAAACGCTTATATGCATCAAAAAGCTTGGGGCAGAATCAGTCCTGTACAAATACTGTTTAAATAATTCACTTATAGTAGTCACGTTGTTCATTTTGGGGTTTTCAATACATAACTCGGTAAAATTCGGTAAATAGTGACGCTGTCCATTTTATTACCTTATATGCATGTCATAGATATACAAATGTCAATTTGATGGTAATCCACCTGAGACAAAAAAACAATTATGATCACTCGCTTATACTGATCAATTTCACCCAGACACACGTAATCACTATAGGCGGTTTCCACCGTATTTCTCCCCCATCAAATAAAGTGTTACCAACATTTTTATAAAGCCAAAAATCGGACAAACAAATAAACGACCAAACAGCCTACACCCCTTATAAGGTAAATACTACAGTTTTTACGGGGATTTTTTTTTAAAACGGAGGAGGAAAAACACTGTTTTAAAAATACCCATGTACGTGTGGAGAAGGCATAGTACTATAAGGGAAGGTCCTCCTCATCTATCCATCCATCCACCAACTCTGCTTATCCAAGGTCGGGTCTCGGGGGCAGCAGTCTCAGCAGGGAAACTCAGACTTCTTTCTCCCCAGCCACTTCCTCCAGCTCTTCTGGGGGAATCCCGAGGCGTTCCCAGGCCAGCCGAGAGACATAGTCCCTCCAGCGTGTCCTGGGTCTTCCCCGGGG
>JAABNX020000052.1:15625135-15642756 GCA_015163995.2 Mormyrus lacerda | reverse complement strand
CTAACAAAATGTCTCTCTGTCCTTCTTGGTCATATTCTGATCATCTGCATGCTGCCTGCACCCATTCTATGAAAACCTCCGTCTGAGGCAGCTAAAAGCAAAGGTGAGAGGTTAGTTTCATTCTTTTCACAATTAGAAGCACTATTTAAAAGGTACTTGAGTTTTAAATTATTTTTTAAAAATAATTATATTCAATACCAGTTACACTGTAGGGTATAATACATTTTAAAACTCACCCGATTTTCCACTCGATCCCCAAAATGGACACAAGAACAATGATGGGAACTGCAAAGGTACAGACACATTATTATTATTATTATTATTATTATTGTTTTATTATTATTATTATTATGGGAACTGAAAAGGTACAAACACAGTATTATTATTAATCTTATTAATATTGTTGTTTTATTATTATTATGCTTATTATTATTATTATTGAGGATAATAATAATAAAAATAAAAATAATGATGATGATAATAATAAAAATACATGGATGCCTAAAATATAAAACCACTCAAATATATGAAAAGAATTATGCTTTTCTTAATAAAAAATCATCAGTCTCCAAACATAAAAATCCAAGTGCTGTAAGAAATACTTGGTACAAGGTAGGCTGGTAACATCTGGATGTGGACTTTGCATTTAACATCCGTAACATAGCAGTAGCTAGAGAACATTCTAGATTTTATTTTGAAACAAAGAGACACTCACCCAAAACAGCCAAGTAATGTAAGTTATATGTAACTTTAGATGCATTATTCTGTTCTTCTTCAGTACATCCTGGTATAAAACAGCAGAATAGCCTCATTCATTTGAAATACTCTGCAAATGTAATCGAGTGTAAAATGTGGGTCTACAAAGTTTTTAGAACGATTTACACAAAAAAAAACAAAACAAAACAAAACTACTATCAAACTGTCAAGTCTTACCCGTGACAATGAAGTGGATACGTATTTCCTTAAATATCAAAAAGAAAAGCAAAATTAATATTTTGTTGGAAACATGCACAAAAATTTTGCCATAGTTTCTGAGCAGAACAACAGCTAAGAAGCCTGGCAGGAAATTCTCCTGAGTCTCCTGATTGGTCACAAGCTGTGGTGAGACAGGAGGGTCTACCTTGAGACAAGATGGTCTACCTTGAGACAAGATGGTCTACCTTGAGACAGAAGGGTCTACCTTGAGACAAGATGGTCTACCTTGAGACAGAAGGGTCTACCTTGAGATAGGACAATCTACCTTAAACTTGTCGTCAGTAGCAGAGTAAGTCAGGTTAAGACATCGTCTGAGGTGGATGCTGCCAGAGAGGACCTGTTCTACGTCAGCAGTCGAGTTTCTTGAAAAGGGGGTGTATTCGATAAATGCCAGAAGGATTTCCTGTGATACAACAGGAAGGTCACAGTGGTCTGACAAGTTGACAAGGACTAGACTGAATCATATGAGACACAAGATGAAGAGTCACATCGACTGACTGGCTGATTCTCTTCAAAATGAATCCTACTATTTGTGGAAAGAAAGATTATTTGAATTTTCTGTCCCAGGTTCACATGATTTTGAACACGCCTGTATTTCTTTAACATGTGACTGTAATACTTCAATTGTTCTTTTTTCCTGCATTAAGGGTGTTATCTAAGCATTTACCTCACTGACCCATTCCTCACTGTGAAGATTATCTGTGGTCCAGTTTGAGTCGGCTGAATATTTATACATCCCATTGGCATATATATCATCACAGCAAGTATATAGGTCTCTCTGTGCCACTGTACAGCCTGCAGAGCATAAAAGATCAAAGTCAGACGTAAGTAACAGCTGAATCAAGCACATTCACTCTGGGAGTAGACCTGTATTACGACGCCCCGAGTCTCGCCCTTCCTAAGGGCGCTGGTCACCTGCACAGCATTAGCAATAACCCCACTCTGCTCTCCCATCCCCCACACCGCCATTTTGAAGCAGTCATTTTGACAACCAAAAAATTACAACAAGCACTAACATTGTTTAAGTAAAAAAAAAACAATTGATTCTAAATTTGGTTATAAATCCCTTTCACAACAACAACAAAAGCCACAACACAACCACATAGCTGTAAACAGAGTATTACTGCACACTTCCTGAAAACAAGGATGCAAATCACTTTCATTTTCAGATATTTTTCCAAAGTCTGAAACATTTACATAGACATCAATTACATTCTAAATAGTAAATTCCTAGACAAATGGTAGCCTTGTACAGAAACAAACAATGCAGTAAATTAAAGTTAAATGGTACGTAGTAATTTCGCTGGTTATTCTAAGGCAACACCTTCATTCAAAATGATCGTTTTGGTGACTTGTATTTGCAACGATGCAAATTTTTTCTCTGTAGCTTCACACTGTGGGCAACTTGTTACTTTCTGTCTTCTGAGGCGTTTGTAGCACCTCAGTCTTAAAAGAAACTTTTAACACAATTTATTTCTTTCAATGTTACTTCTCAACTTCACACGTAGTAATTCCAAAAGAGAGGAACAAACATTTGCGTTTCCTTACCGTACACTTTCATGAATATCAGCATAAAAATTATACAATCAACGAGCACAGCCATGACAAAAACTTCCTTTTACTTTTCAGCTTTTTTTCAGCATGCCCGTGCAGGGATACTGATTAAAGAAATCACATGACAATGCGACGTCACGCGATTTCTCTCAATGAGTCAGGCTTTGCGTTGTCATGTGGAGTTGTTAATAGGGAGATGTGCTACAGGACCCAGGGAAATGTAGTGTTTCCTGAAAGCGGTTAATGTTTAATTTAGCTATATGCTTACTGTATTCGTTTGGTGTCTCCCTGTCTGTTTGTTTTTAGTAGTCTGGATGACCTACAATACCAGTCAAGAGTTTGGAGACACCTCCCCAGAGAATGTGTTACGATACGTGAGGCGGGCAAGCAGGTACGGAGGCACGAGTCCCAGGGTTGACGGGGAGAACGGGGTTTATTAGGAGGGCATGGCAGACAGGCACGAATCACCATAACATCACAACAATGACCGACGCAAAACTCAGGAAGACAGGGACTCATATACACTGGCAGACCAGGGATTAACGGGACACAGGTGATCACAATCGGGCAGGAACACAAGGTAATGAGGGGGGCGTGGCACACGGGAGGATCGGACGGAGCGGATCGTGACAGAATGGTTCATTTATACTATTTTCTACATTTTAGAATAATTATTAAGACGGCAAAATCTGTAAAATAACATACATGGAATCATGCGCTGACCAATAAAGTATTAAACAAAAAATGCTGTTTGGAGGGGAGGCAGCTCTGTGGGTTGGGACTCAGAAGGTTGCCAGTTCAAATCCCTTAGCCCCATTCGCTCCAGGGGCTGGCTGAGCCACACTTCAGTCCAAGCCTTGACTGGTGCTGTACAAGACCTTATCTCTATATATGTATAAACGTATATAACATTAAGCATTATTTCTCTCAGTGAGTCAGGGATTGGGATGTCTTTTTGGCCCAAACCATCCATTGCAGCTATTAGATGGAGCTATAGTGATTCTGCCACATTTCCTTTAATAAGGTTAATTAAGGCAGAGTTACTGTATGGCCTGACTCTTAAAGGAAGCCTTTGCATGGGGAGGAAGTCACTTTAAACCCAAGCTTGATGGAATCATCAGACACTGAGATAAACACGGGCGCCAAGGCTCATGTTTTATCTATGAGACTCACATTTTTTAGCCCATGTTGCCAGTTCATAGGATGGTAGATAAAGAGCCAAGGCAGAGGCGCAAACCCAGGTCCCAGAGGTGCGTAACAACAGTGCTAACCGCTGTGCCAACACTGGCAAACGTGGCTGGAAATATCCACTTTTCTTATACTATAAATGTACTGACTCTATGATGTTTAGGCAGCAGTAAGAGTGGAACTTAAGAACAGCAGCCATCCAGCCCTAAATAACAAGTCAAAGCTCACCGACAAAGGGGATCTATGGAGCTGCATAACCAGGAAGAGTAACTGATTAAATACAGCAAAGAGACATTTAATCTAAAGGTGGACCGGAAAAGGGATTTGATGGTGAGGCTTAAGTCACACAACAGACTCAGAATGCTTATTTATTTTATTTCCTTCCACAGTTTGCAAGATACGAAGTAACGCCCTGAGCTGGACTGTCCCACACTTCCTGAATATATTATAGGTCCTCAGGGCCCACAGTCAGTCTATGTTTTTTCTCCCTTCATGTTCCCTGCCAAACAGTTTACATTTCGTGGATTCCCTGTTAGGGAGCTGGGAGGGAGCAAAAACATGAACTGTCTGTGGTTCCCTGAGGACCAGATTGGGAAACACTGTCGTCAGGACCCGGGGCTGCTGATCGGACAGGCGGCTCCAGGATGACGTGCACACACAGATGAGGAGTCAGGAATGGAGAATCAGAGATAACAGGAGCAGGAACCAGCAGCAGGAGCTGGGAGATGTGGCTGAGATAAAAATAGAAAAAAAACTGAAAGAACATTAGGAAACAAAAAACAAGACAGCAGAGCCTAGACAAGACATCTGAAAAGAGATATTCAGAGTCAGAAAGCAGAGCATAGACATAATGAAAATGAGACAGGAAACCAACCCCCAAGCGAGGTCACCCAGATGGCACTCAATCACAAAGTCACCAAAGCAGTGCCAAACATACCTGATGGAGTTAAATGTCAGATATCTGCTGAAATTCCAGAAGAACAAACAATTAGACCTATGTATTAACATTTAGATTGTTTTCTGTACTCCACTTCTAAGAAAAAAAATTGAATAAATAAAAGTATTAAAAACTGAAAAAAAATCTGCCATTATCTTGTATTATATTTTCTAAATCGCTTCTGGATGATGAATGAGTACTGGGTGTAAATGCCCATAAACACCAGGAAGTGAGAGAGATGTGGAGAGGAAAAGGCCACCTTCAAATTAACATCGACTGCTTGATAAATCAAATTTTCACATTGTTTGGATGATCAACTGGTGGCACTTTTCTTAATAGGATCCTACTTGTGGTTGATCTCAACCAGAACTGAACCCTGAGGGACCAGCAGAAGACACTTCTTCGTGCAGACCATGTTTCTGTAAAATGTAGTGACAGGAAGGTGCTATCTGGAGTCGTTCACACTAAGCGTATTACAACAATTACATTTACAATTACAAAAACAAAAAACATTTGTTTGATTTGTGATTCGTAGAAGCTGATGTGAAGGAAGGACATTTGTTCCAGGGGAAGTTACTTACTTTTTTATAACCAATGTTTTATTGGGTTTTTGGTATAATGCACACAAAGTGACACATCAAAACTGTTCAACATACAAAACAGAAGAGAAAAGACACCGGAACCCCACCCCACAGGCACCAACCCCACCCCCGGAGCATTAAAGGAAGCAAAAGAAATACTGAGAAAACTGTATCTGTATATATACACATTAATATACATACCATAATATATATATAAACCGCCAGCGAGGAGCCTTCGATATCAGAGATGGCAGGTAAAAACTGAGCTGAACGCGGCTCTGGTCAGATAGTGAGGAAGATGCTGTAGAGGAGTCGAGACAGAAGGATGCTAAAGATTTACATATAAAAAGGTAATCAATTCTAGACAGTGTCTTGTGGCAGAAGGAAAAGAAAGAGAAATCCTTAGCAGAGGGGTTAAGAAGGCGAAATGAGTCCAGTAAGTTAAGATCAGCTAAGAGATTAGACACGAGATGATGGGGGAGCAAGGCGGCCAACCAGAGGAGGTGATTTATCTAAAACAGGGTCAAGAAAAGCATTAGCATCCATATCAATTCATAGTCGGAAAAGGGCAGCCACCATAGCGAAACATCTGGAAGCAGCACGTCACACATCCTTAGATGCCAGATGTGTCTCCTGCAAAAAAGCAATGTCCACTCTATTCCCAAACAAAAGATCTGTGACACTAGAGCACTTCTGAGGGGTCGAAAGCATCCTCACGTTCCAGGTAGCCATTACTAAATTAGCTATTAGCAGCTACAGAAGACGTGGCTGCACAGCACAGTATTGGAGAGAGAGAGAGACAAAGAGAGAGACGCCAATAGAGTAGCACATCATTAGAGGAGGAATGAGTGAAAACCCGTAAACAAATAAGCTCCAGTAATACAAACCCCGAACACCTCATAAGACAGAAGACCATCACCCAATGAGACAAAGGGCACGAACTCTATGGCAAAACGACCGCACATCACCCCCCTCCCCCCCGTCCCCGCAGAATAGCTCAGGGCTAAAAACCAGTGTGTGACACGCAGGGGATAAGGCATGCGTGAATACTCAAGCCCGCCGCCCAACCCCGGTTCCGCCGTCGTGACCTACAGAGCAAAACCTGCCATAGAACAGACACAAAATCATTAAGAGAAAAAGCACCTGATTTAAATTACTCCACACGCACACTGTGACTGCTATATAATAACATGCAAACAACAAAAAATAAACACATTAAATTGTCCAGGTCCCGGGGGAGGCGAAAGTGTCGATTGCTTGAAGAGCTTCTTCAGGGTTAGTTACCCGCAAAAGAAAGGTGAGCCTTAGCTGGGTAGAACAGGAAAGCAGGAACACCAGCTTCCTGAGCCGTCTTGAGAACGGGGGACAAAGCCTTGCGAGATCGGGCCATCTGGGCGCTGTAATCGCCGAAAAAAAGAATTTTTTGTCCCTCTAAACGAACCTGCGACTTCCGAGCCTCCTGAAATATAGTCTGTCAATCAGTATAGCGTAGGAGATTAAGAATAATGGGACACGAGCGAAGACCATCGCCTCTGCCCGCAGACACACGATGAGCCCTCATCACCTCGGGATTGAAGTTGGCAAGACCTGGAAACCACTTTGGCCATTGAAGATCAAAAAACCACAATAAGTGGTTCTTCTCCACGTCTTCCAGAACCCCTACAATCCTGACATTATTTCTCTGCTCCCTATCCTCCTGCTCAGCAAGCTTTTTACGAAGGAGGCCAACTTCACTATGAAGTGACCCAAGTTCAGTATCGTGCTTCTGGTCTTGGCCTTGAAATAACTCAAAGCTACCGAGCTTTTGCTGCTCCATCTTCAGATCGCCGACATCAGCCCTCAGTTCAGTAAAAGTCTTCTACAAGGAGGTCTTAACAAAGTCTTTTAGCCCACAAACATCCGAACTCAGAGTAGCAGCGCTGTCCGCCATGTTGCCAGCGTGGAGGAGGTGTTCTGCGCCCAGAGTGATCCATAATTCCAGTATAGGTACGTGGTCTAATTCAGGAAGGTAAACAAAAATTAAAGTGCCTGATAGGCATTCAAAAAAACGCGAAACTGGGAAAAAAATAGGACTCGGGGAGCAAGACTAAAATGCTGCTATTCACCAGTCCATCACCATCCCAGGTTTGAGCATACATTTGGCCTGATCCCAGATTAGTATCAGATAATGGACGGATGGATCTCAGATACACAATGTCTATTTCGTAAGAAAATGCTCAGAACACCTACTTTAACGTTCCATTCTTAGGGGCTTGAGTATGTGGCTTACATGCGTTCAAGAGTGCCCGAGGCCAGTCGCATCTCTTGTTTGGTATTTATTGTTTCTTCTCCTTAGTTTTTTGTATTTTGTTTTCTTGTTTCTTTTTCTAGAGTAGTATCTCATAGTTATCCCAGTTTTAGGTCTTGTAAGCTTCTTAGTTCTGTGCTTATTAGTATTAGTTATTTCACCTGTGCTTTGTCTCTTTAACAGTCCCTTTGTGTTAACTGCCCATCATTTTGTTGTCCAGTGCCGTCAGTGATTGGTTGAGTTGTCCTGTGCCGTCAGTGATTGGTTGATTTGTCTTGTGTTCTGTGCCTGTCCACCCTTGTTAGTTTCAGTCATTACTGTATTTTAGTGCTTCTCTTTGTTTTGTTTTTTGGTCACTCATTGTATTAGGTGCCTGATTGGTTTCCCTAGTCCTGCTCCCCAGTTGAGTTTAGTTATGTTTTTTTTAATTTGTTCATCTGTGGGTTTTTTCCTGTTTTTGTTTTGACCCCTTGGTCCTGTTATTTTGAGGTTTTGCACAGTGTGATGAGCTGGGTTTTTAATTGAATCGATGGGTGCCGCCTCGGAGGATTTCCTCTGAGGGTTACCCCACTCGTCCACAGGTGTGCCTGCAGTCGACACCGCTTACAGACACACAATAACCAGGGCAGGTGGACAGGGCTCAGTACTTTATTATCTGTACTTCTATACAGAACACGACGGTACGTCTTCTCCTCCCTCGTCCTCGCTGGTAAAAACCCGCGCTCACTCTCGTTGCGTCACCTCCGTCTCTGTCCAGCTGAGTGCGCACACACATGCACACTCCTCCCACATCACGTGGTTAACCGTGACATTTAGCTCGTTACAACAGTGTTCTTTGTTTAATTCAATAAACCCTTCTTTGTGTCTCAGCCACAAGTGGATCATCACCTCTTTCAGTTCCTGCACCATGGCCCGCATGCATAACAGCGTGTTGCTCTGTTAATTATGGCCTTGACTAAGACTAGAAAAACAAGTAAAAATCTGAAGTTTCATTTTACATTCCCAGTTTGCTTTCATTTAGAAATATGGTGCTCAAAACTAGTAATCATTTTTGTTATGCAAGTTTTATTTAGTACGTTCGGTAACACTTAAGTGTTAGTTACATGCTGATCTCATATGCATGTATCACTAATCATGGCGGTTTATGCATTTCATGCAGGTGTTATATTTATTCATGATTTGTTTTTGAGTTACTAAGTAACTAAGCTATGTGTGCCCCCTCAAGTAAAGTGTCACCCACACATTGCATTTGCTCATACAATTACCCATAATATTCCCTTGATTCTGTTTTCATCAGAAGTATTAAAAACTCAGTAAGATAAACACCGGTAGTACATGGATGATGGATCTTATTTCTCCTCTTCATTGCAGAACTTCCTGATTATAAAGGTTAATGTGCTTTCTTGTTGCTCACATCAAATGGCACGTGACCACAGTATCTCTTCTAGCACCTACAGTCTAGAAATGGTTACTCTGCCCTCCTGGACTGGAGGACTAAACACCTTCCTCTCTCTTCTTCATGCTTAGGAGATCCTCAGTAAAAAACGAATAATGAAAGGGTGACTGTGGCCATTAACCTCCTGCCTGTGGCTTTACGTTCTTTTGCAGTTTACGAGTTTTGCCGCTTCTGTAAGTAATTTCCCTCCAATTTCTCCCAAGCATGTAAGCACACTGCCGGCTCTAAATTGCACATGAAGTTTTATTGTGTGCCTCACAGAGGAGGACAGAAGAGTGTAAACTGTCTGGGGAGATCGAGTCCACAACAGGGGTGATTGTAGGGCTCGTTCTTTCCTTTTTTCTTTTTTGTGTTTTTCTGGCGGATTTTTTTGTGTGGGAGGGTATTTTGGTGGTTGTAGTAATAGTGATGGCCCGGTTTGACCTCGTCGCTTTTACGCTTTACCCCACACTCGAACAATTCGATGAGTGCCGTAAGGAGGATATGCTGCAAATTGCAGAGTTCTTTAATATTTTGGTTCCCGCTGACGCTTCCAAGCAGGTTGTTAAGCAAATTCTGCTCGACGAATTGATTCAAGGTATCCTGCCTGAGTTGGGTGGGTCCCCAAGTGTTGCTGTCACCCCGGTTCGGTTGCCTGCTGCAGCGGAGGCCAGCAGCGATGATCTTGGAGTTGGACACCGCATAGATCTTGGAGATCCATGCTCAACCAGGGAGGACCTGTTGCTTAGGATTAAGCTAAGGAAGCTCGAACTCGAGATTAAGAGACAGGAGTACCAGGCTCAGCTACTCAGTCTCCGGGCTGTGGAAGTTGAGGCTGACAAAGAACGAGTTACGGCGGTTGAGCACAGGTGACCAAAAACCGGCGCTTCTTCCGCGTGAAGTACCCTCAGCAGGTACGACTCCACCAGTAGGCCGCCCAGCCTGAGATCAGACTCATGCTCTAGGCACTCCTAGGCCCAGTCCTCGGTCTCCTTTGAGTTTGCCTCTCTCCTAGGAAATTAGTAAGTCGAACTTTGTTGTCAGTCCACATATCAGCCTTGTTCCTGTGTTTTGGGAAAAGGTCGCTTCTTTAACTCGCTGCTGAGTTCATATTGACTCATAAAACAGTGTTTAATCCAACTCAGTTACCATGTAAAATTCACCCTCGTCCGGTTGTGGCCTCTCCCTCGTCAACACCGTCGCCGCTGTCTGTGGAGAAATGTGAGTGTTTCTATTGCCATGAAGTGGGTCATATTATATCGGTTTGTCCTGCATTAAAGCGAAAGGAAGCTCGTGCAGCAACCCAAAAGGTGAATGTTGCTGCCTGCCCCGACAGCTCGTCACCCTCGCCCTCTAGTATTGACGCTGCTTTCGAACCTTTTGTATTCACTGGTTCTGTTTCGCTTAGTGAGACTGACACTCGGCACCCTGTGACTATCCTGTGGGATACGAGAGCCGCTCAGTAGTTCTTGGTGGAGGTAGATATTCCCCTGTGTAATGAGACGTACTGTGGTACGGATGTGTTGGTATGGGGTATTGATTTGTGTGTGGCTGGAGTTCCTCTGCGCACCGTTTATTTGTGTACTCCCATTTTCTCTGGATATGTGCGTGTTGCGGTCCAGTCCCAGTTAACTGTCCCAGGTATAACCTTTATCCTTGGGAATGATATAGTGGGACAGAGAATTGTTACATCGGGTTCTCTGCGATGTTTGAGACTGTGAAACCTATCTAGACGACGTGGTAATTTATTCAGATTCCTGGGAGCAGCACATACGTTCGCTAGAACAAGTTTTTATCCGGTTGCAGAACGCCTTGCGCGTCCTCAACTCAGAGAAATGTGAGTTCGGACTGGTGGCCGTAAGTTATTTAGGAAAATTGGTCAGACATGAAATAGTTAAGCCCCTGGACATAAAGGTCCAGTCCATCAGTAACTTCCTTGTCCCACAGTCCCACGTGTATCTGTCTCAATACGGTCCCCCTGCCCTGCCGGCGCCCGTCAGTCCTTGTTTGGACTAATTATAGAATTATTATTTTGCTTAGTTATAAAATCATTGTTTTGATTGGTTATAGCCTTGCAGAATCATTCCCACAGGCTTCAACCCTAGACTGGAGCGTAACAGACTTGACCCGTAGAAGGGCTCAAACCCCAGTTATAGTAGACTGCCGCTTTTAACCTGAGAAAAATGGGAATTAAATTTTTTTTCAGGGCCGTTGAGGCAATAAATAAGGTCTAGAATGAACTCTGTTCATAATAAGGTATGTCAAACTAAATGATTTTACTTTTACCTGCCATGTACAAAAAAGGTGCACAGAATTTGGCAGGGGTGTACCATTTGAATATGCTGTCAAGACAAAAAAATGCAGAAATGTACGGATGCAAAAAAACAATAAATGAAAAAAAAGATAAAGAAACATTTAGACATACAAATACAGGTAAATCAGCAAGATATGGGGAACAAAAATATGCTTAAATGTGATGACAGGCAAGTAGAGAGGAGGCAGACCCCGTAATGCGGGAGAACAGGCGTTTATTTAGAATTCCGGGTGCAAACAATGCCAAGAGGAAAATCCAAAAGCGAGGCTGAGACGTAAGCAGGGTTTCGGCAGCCGGGAGGTCAAGAAAGAATGAAACCATGTTAAAAAATTTATATGCTCTTACACATAGAGAGAGAGAGCGAGAGAGAGAGAGAGGGAGAGAGAGAGAGAGAGAGAGAGAGATGTTAATTTCACTAGTGTTATTTCTCTGGTTACCTATCAATGATAAATCATCCATTTCAGCAAAGCAAAGTTTTACTAATATTACATGATAACTGTAAGCTGTAACACCGGCAAACTGTAACTTTATGGCAGCTAAAATACAACTAAGTTGGACACCAAATCTACTCATAGCATTATTTAAAAATCAAGGCTACAAAGGCAATTGTCTCCCTCTCATACACACAGTTTATGCGCAAAACTCCTTATTGATGGACCTCGCGGTCGATAAAAAATATTTAGAATATACTTTTTTGGGTTAATTATGACAGCCCCGGGCCGCCCCAAAAATGTGCGTCGGCCCACCAGGCATTTCCCGGCACTCCCACATATGTGGGAATGACGGACCTCAGCTGTTACGCCCTCGGCACTGTCTATAATTCCGTGAGCTGTCCAGCCCCTTAGATTACGCTACTAGGTGGAGCCGATGTGTAAATATATGTTGTTGTCACTGGTACATGCAAGACATAGTCAGACTATAACCTGCAGTGAAGTGCAAGATCAGATACTGGTAAGTAACTGTCATCTATTCGCAGGAAAGATCAGTTCCTCAATCCTCATAGAGAACACGCAGAGCCGTATCAGTTACATCAACTACCGCGAAATTTCCCGATTTGTAGTCTGACGTGCAATAAATTTACGTACAGATTTCATAGTAAGAGAACTGCATTTCTGTCACTTAAATGTACGCACTTTATAAACTTTTTAATGTCACCGCTAGTTGCAGTATTCAGAATTATTTGCTGGCTAGATTTGAGTCACTGTTGGTGGCTCCGTTTTTCGTCTGCGTTGACCTTCTGAGTCTTGATTTATAACCATAGAAATACAAATTAAAGAAACTTTCTCTATATATCAACCTATCAACCTTTAGGTTTGGTATAAAACATATTTCGCCTATGGAGATATACCACAATCACAGGTACATCAGAAAAAGTATGTCTTTTAGCCAGCTTTCTTGTCTAAATATTCAAATAACGCTACTTCTTAAGGTGTTGAACAAGATCTAATGTCCCAGTTCATCACTGGTTATTTGGTGTCATACAAGTTTTGAGCATATATTTTAATACTCTTTTGTGTAATTATTCGCTCTTAATAGCAAGTTTCTTTTAAGTAGACTATGTTGTGTGTTTCTGTTGGAGATTTTAGTTGGTGACATTTTCTTTTAACTTTGATTCAATCCTGTCTCTAGTGTGGATCGTTTTAAGGAGGATAGATTGACAGTAGCCACTCAATCTGGCGTCTCTACCTTAAAGTTTGGGTCAAAAGCTGCTAAGAATGAGGAGTAGTTATTGCATGCCGAAGCCCATCTAGCTAAACCGGGAATGTGCGCCACATCCCGTCGACAATGAGAGAAGAAACGCATTTTCTCATATGGAACGACATCCGTACTCGAAAAAGAAAGATAAAACATCTATCCATGTCAGAATCAGAAAAACTTTATTGATCCCGGAGGAAATTGCTCATGTTACTACTAAACAGTCACACAGAGACACAAGACGAGAACGTAAAAAATATATAAGATATGAGTATAAGAAACTGAAATAAAATTATAAAAGAGAAACTCTGCGCTATATACACCGTGTGATATACATAAGTGAAACAAATACGATATATTAAATAGAATAAATACTGTTAAGTGATTATTGCACGTAATAATGCAGGTAAATTACCAGATGAATATTGCACATTCGAGTAGTAGCAGGTTTATTGCACAGGCTAAAGAATGGGTGTGTGAAGTTTGGGTGTGAAATCAAAGTGAGGAGTTATAGAGTCTGACGGCTGTAGGTAGGAATGATCTTCTGTGGCGTTCAGTGGAGCACTTAATGCTAGTCAGCCTGTAGCTAAAAGTGCTTCTCTGATAAGACACCACACTGGAGCGGATGATCAGCATTGTCCGTGAGGGACTGAAGTCTGAACAATAGAGATGGGGGATCACCCCTCTCGATAATATCACAAATAATTCCTGCATGGTTTTTAAAAAACACATACGATTAATATGTCTCATTACATAATGTAAAGTTATTTTCTTTCAGTTTTTATTTGGAGAACCCCTGCCCTGAGTTAAAACGGTTTATTCTCTGCTCTTGCTCCGGCAGACAGGCGCTCAGCTCCAGACGCGCGAGTAAAGGGCCAATTAACACAGAGAGCGCTGTTCGGGTTCGGGTTTAACTCAGTGAAGTCCTTGTATCATAACCAACGGGTAAAGGCTATGTGAAATGGTGGAATTTAATCGTTTCATATAGATTAAGTTTCATAAAGATTATCTTATTTGATTGTACAAACATAAACTAGCTTGGTTAGATATAACAACACAACACAAATAGTGTAACAGTACATAACGTTTGTGGCAGTTACATTTCTCATCCGCTGACCTCGATATGCGCACGCAATGTTAATATGAAACCTACGCCCCTGCACCCACCCATCCGTTTTCTGTAACTGCTTATCCTATTCAGGTCGCGGGGAGGGAATGAACTTGTGATTGAATCCCTGAATGTTTGTTCCCGGAATGTTTCCACCCAGCCCTCCGGAAGACCAAGAACCCATATACGAGAACTCCTCAGCCAGTCAGTACTGAGCGGGTTGGCTCCGGTACAGCTCGGCTTTTGGTGAGAGTGGAAATCCGCCTTAAATGTTCTTCATCGATTTCTGTGTCATTAAATACACCCATTTACGAAAGAAAACCCTTCATTAAGAGGTCCTCTGGTCTTAAAGTACATGTGAGTGTTTGCTCAGCTAATCGGCGTATCTAACTCCTATCCTTCCTTACGTCATCCTTAACTTCACCAAGATAAAGTTGGCTCATTCGGATTCTCCAATCCACCTTAAATGCTGCGCAATCGAATGCAATGACGCGATTGCGTCTGTAGGGGGGGACTCATTTAGTGAGGCTTACCTGCAGAATTTTATTTGGCTTTCGATTCGTATTAACTGAACACGATTCTACTGACTTGTTACCAAGTACATATCTGGGCAATTTCAGTAACAGTAGGGGTGTATTTTATCGGAAAATGAGACAAATGCAAACGTCTCATGGTGGTAGATGATGAAGCTATTGTCCCGTTATTAGGTAGCAGGGCAATACAGGCGATGAATTTGGTTAGGGTACTATATGAGAACATCCTGGCAATGGATAGTATAGTAATCCGGGAAACTGTGACAGATAGTGTACTATCAATGGAAACAATTAAACACAAGTACAAAGACATATTCAGTGGTGATGGATGTCTGGAGGGGACATACAGAATTGAAGTTGACCCCAGCGTGGAGCCAGTAAAGTTACCAAAAAGAAGAATCCCCGTCGAATGCAAAAGTTTTCACAGTGTGAGATGTAAAGATTGGGTTTTGGGGTGTCAACTTAGCAGAGGAGTCCAGCTTTTTGACAACATTTGCCACACGATTTGGGAGTCGTCATTCCAATTGCACTCAGGAGGGACATCATGCGGCACCTACGCTCTGCACATATGGGGTTGGAAGGACGTCTACGGAGAGCCAGATAGTGTGTTTACTGGCAGGGAATGAGTGAGCAGATCAGGACGTGTATCTTAAAATGTGATGTATGCAAATCCTTTGGTGACAAGCAGCAAACGGAGACTCTGCACCCACATGACATTCCCAGCCGCCCGTGGTCAAAGGCTGGTACAGACATATTCACTCTAAAGTGTAGAAACTACCTAGTCACTGTGGATTATTTTTCCAACTTTTGGGAAATTGATTATTTAGCAGACACTAAAGCTATAACAGTAATTCAGAAACTGAAGGCTCACTTTGCGAAACACAGAATTCCGAACGCTCTGTTCTCAGACAATGGCTCACAGTTTGCGTTTGAGTAGTTTAGGAGATTCAGCAGACAGTGGGAATTCCAACACAATACATCTTCACCAGGTTATCCACAAAGCAATGGAGAGTCGGCAGTAAAGACAGCTAAATGGCTGTTGATCAGGGCAAAGGCAGCAGGCCAAGATCCATACCGGTCCATTCTCAATCATCGAAACATACCATCACAGGGGCTCCCAGCAAGCCCAGCACAGAGACTCTACAGCAGGAAGACCAGGACATTGTTGCCAATTAGTGACAACCTGCTCCAGCCAAAGGTAATCCACACCCATCAGGGACTCATACAAAAACAAATACAGCAGAAAAGCAAGCAGTAGTCTGCTGACAGTGGGTCATATCAGGTCAAATTGGAAGATGGGAGTGTTTTGAGACGAAATAGACGCCATCTGAGACTTGATGAGAGAACTTCGGAGCGTAACGGGATTTCCAACATTGACAGACTCGACGACACAGCCGTATCCCAGGCTGAATCTGAACGACCTTCTACTGTCACCACACGATCAGGAAGAACCATCCTTAAACCCCACTACCTTAAGGACTATATCACAGGAAGATAAAAAGTTGTCCCATTGTCTGATTCTTGGAACAAGACTTTTGGACAGTTAAAGTTATTACTGTTTAGTTATATTTGTTCATATGTGACATGACAGGATTGATGTCAAGTTCTTGTAAAAAAAAAAAAAGGAAAAGGGATCTTAATTGGCTAATGTGTTAATACATGTGTTGCAGCACGGACTGTTCTGTATGTAACACAGGTGACACAGGAAGTTTGTCAGTTTTGTGATGCGACTTGATAGAGAAATAAATTGTTCAAGTGGTGTGTGCAACCCTTAATGCATTATATAAGTCCATTCTATATGAGTAAGGCGGAATGTAACAATGCACAAGTTTATATGGCATTCCACATTCTCAAAACAAAAACTGAAGACAAAATGAAAATGAATAATAAACATATTAGTTAAAGCTTAAATAAAAATTTACAAATGTTTTTCTAGTGTTCTTATTTTGTTAGTTACGTTAGTTTTGTGTTGTTTTTTTTTGTTTTGTTATGAGCAGACATGAAACAAACATTTTAGCAGGCAGCGTGGTGGTTAAAACACACGTTAACCTCAAATTTGCTCTTGTTGTGGTTATGGTGAGTTACATTTCCAGTTAAGCCCTTTCTTTATAGCAGCGCCAAACAGAAAATTGTATATGTATATAAATGTACAGTATGTTTGTATGTGTCTTTATATTATTAATTGGTATTATATTTTAAGTGCATAAGGGCTGCATAACACGGCTTCAAGTAGAGAATTTCTTGAGAATGTCATGATGCACAGGGCAGCACGGAGCGGGGAAAAATGAGCAGGAGTTGGGTGAATATGGAATTTAATAAGGATAATACACTTAGGAACATGAAACTGCGTCACAACGTCAATGACCGGACTGGGGAAAACATACTGTAACGCGAATGAAACACAATGAGAAACAGCTGATGACACGGGGATTCCACACGAGGTAACGAGGGGGGCGTGGCACACAGGAGGATCGGCACGAGCAGGGCATGACACTTGATAGCTTACTGAATTAATAATGAGAAATTATATTAATATTAATCTCCTGTACGTGTGAGCAGTGATGTAATTTAATTTTAATTTTTAATTTTTTCTTTAAAAGTTAGTTTTTTACTAAAAATTTCAACTAACAAAATGTCTCTCTGTCCTCCCCGGCCATATTCTGATCATCTGCAGGCTGTCTGCACCCATTCCTACGGCGTGAAAACCTTCGTCTGAGGCAGCTGAAAGCAAAGGTGAGAGGTTGGTTTAATTCTTTCTCAGTATTAGAAGCACCATCTAAAAGCTACTGGAGTTTTAAACCATTAGTTTAAAATTAGCAAGTCATGCCCCCCAATAAAATGGACCCCCCTTGTCTGAAATAACCATAATGCACAAAGCCAGTCAGTTTTAAATAATCAATACCAGTTACACTGTATAAAACTGTGTAAAACTCACCCGATTTTCCACTCGATCACCAAAATGAACACAAGTCCAATGATGGGAACTGCAAAGGTACAAACACAGTATTATTATT
>JAABNX020000052.1:15603463-15615843 GCA_015163995.2 Mormyrus lacerda | reverse complement strand
TCCTAGCTGTGGACTGCCTGGGGGTCCCTGACATGTTTGCTTCCTCCCAGCTGTGGACTGCCTGGGGGTCTTTGACATTTTTGCTTCTTCCTAGCTGTGGACTGCCTGGGGGTCCCTGACATGTTTGCTTCCTCCCAGCTGTGGACTGCCTGGGGGTCTTTGACATTTTTGCTTCTTCCTAGCTGTAGACTGCCTGGGGGTCTTTGACATTTTTGCTTCTTCCTAGCTGTGGACTGCCTGGGGGTCCCTGGGGACCATTTTCAGAAACACTGCTTTGGACGCAGGGCTTGGACATCCTGGTGTGGATCTGGGATCTGTGTTACCTAAAGCAAGGATCCAGGAGATACTGCCAGTGTCTTCTGGGTCATCTTCACATTGTAACAGTGCATGGAGACATGAAAAAAAAATAAATTATATTATGAATTACCCCCTTTTTTATTATTATTTCAATTCAACTTTATTGTCACTATACAAAACCAGAGCAAGTACACGTTTGTATAAACGCTGACGGCAGTGCAAAAAAGGGCAAACAATGTTAAATATTTCATGCAAGAGTATTATAAAATATGAGGGAAGGGGAAGAATGGAAAGTAAACATTTGCAACCAAGTTCCAAGAGCAACTTCAGCCTCAAATGGCTTGTAAAGAAGACATGATGGCATGTTGCAGTGTAGTTAAGGACATACCTCATTTTATCTGTATAAATGATTGAAATATGCTGCTTTACTAGGGCACCTTATAAATCACAGATTACAGAGAAACAAGAACTGGAAAGCACTTTTAGCTAGGCACAACCGGTGATATGAATACTTAACTGACAAGCCTCTTACCTTTGACAACAAAGCACAGGGATATTTCCTGAAATGATGAAACAATGTCATTTTAGACAGGAACTGTTTATAAAATACACAAGCTGGTGCTGTACAAGAGTTCACTCATTAATAGGTGAGCAAAGACATCGTATTTATGAACACTATTGTATTATTGGACTATGGGTAACTTTGTGGCCTTTTTAAAATAATCCTGCAGGATGCACTTCAGTCTCTGGGCTGCCTGGGATCAGAATCAGAATCAGAATCAGATTCTGATAGGCTCCAGGCCCCCTGTGGTCCTGCTCTGGATACGTGAAGATGGATGGATGGTGAAAAATTCTAGTAGTGTTATCATGTCACATAACTGTGATAACTGTGGTAACTTGTGTTACTGGTTGTCTCACCTTTTTCTGGGGGCCTTCATTTAGGGTGGCTGTGTAGTTCACACTCTTACAGGTGTTCATTATGATTGCTCCATTGGAAACCTTAAGAACCGTTGGATCTGAATCATTCATTGGAGGGTTATATTCGATATATGCCTTAATCACCCCCTGTAAACACAAGTAAAGATATTGGGACTTAATACACAATTTTCAGTGAGTAGACATGTAGATAGTGTGCTACAGTTACAGTACAGTTTCTTAAGACAACAAAAAAATACAATGTAACATTCATATCACATAAAATATCATTTTATTGCCAATGTATAATGACAGTGACCGTTTCCATGTGAATCCAAAAATGCGCAGCTGGTCAAAGTTCAAAAAGTATTGTGCAAAACAGCACCACCCCCGGTTGATAAAAATAACTTCAGTGAAGCAGAACATTTTCTGCATAAGCTCATAGACTTCAATGTATTATATGACACCATTTATTTAGTAGTCATGCCTTGCTCGTCCCATGTGCTACGCCCCCTTATCTACCCCATGTGGAATCCCCATGTTTACCAGCTGTTTCTTGCTGCTGTCAGTAGTTCAATGTATATAAGTCTGCGTTAGGTATATTTTCCTGAGTCCGGTCATTAATGTTGTACTGTCATGCTGAGTTTGTTGCGTGTTGCTACCTCTGGGTTAAAACCTGTGTGCCCCGATTCCCTTACTTCTGCGCCTCTGTATTCATTCCGTGCCTCGCTTACGGCACGACAGTTATTAAATTAACTCTATTATATACTGTAAATAAATGTTGATGGAGTGTATGCTGTTTGGCAATCAATGTTTGGTGCATTACCGCCACCTTCTGGAAAGGAGTGTGGGTCTGGATGACTTCAGTTCATTTACTGTATTTAAATTATTTTAATTAACCCTGATCATTATAAGTGAGTGAGTTTATATAGGCTACATGCGCAGTGAAGCAAAACCCCAAAGCCCGCAAAACTGCTGACTTCTACGAAAATCCAAATGTCATGACACGCTGGTACGGAGTGGGGAAGCAGGCACAGGAGTCCATAGATACGGGTAAACGAAGGGTTTATTCAGGAAAGGCAGCTCAGGAAATACGAAGAACCACACAGAACTGATGTAAAAGACCCGACTGTCGAATGTACACAGACATAAATACACCACAGTAAATAACATGACTAGAAACAGCTGGGAACACAGGGATTCCAAACGAGGTGGAGAGGGGAGCGTGGCACAGGAGATGATCAGGACAATTGGGACGTGACAAGATCCATGAATTTATGAGAAGTTGAAGTTGACACACAGAAGGAAACAGAGGACACAGATGCTGAACTTGTGCCCTCAACGTTGAGTGATTTCATTTGAAAACTCAGAGTGAGAATGTGACATAGACTGATATCATATAAATCATTATTAATATTACTCAGTGTGTTTTGTGAAGTTTCAGTTCAGTGACAGATCTAAAGAAAAATTTATGCTTGATGAGTGTTAATTGATTATGTCTCATGATTATTGCAGTGTGTGCTCGCTAAATGAAATATAATTCTGATCATGATTAATCACACGTTTATTAATAATAATAATAATAATAATAATAATAACAATAATAACAATTACAAAAACAACTTTATTGATCCCCGATGGGAAATTCTTTTTTACGTCTCCCTCAACTTGCACTTTGTAGAGCAAGCTGTCTGCGAAGGGCAGCCACCTGTTGGGGCGTCCAGGGAGCTGGGGGTTAAGGGCCTTGCTCAAGGAGGAATTTTTTTAATATAGCATCTTGGTTTTGATAGGTTCCAAATGTGTAAGTCGCTAACATAATTAACAACAACAATTAATGCTCCTGTGAAAAATATTACCGCTCTGCTTTTCTTTTCTATTCTGTTTTCTATTCTATTCTGTTTTAGAACAGAAAACATGTGAGTTGCATCATTTATGTGAATCATACAAGTGTTTTTAGTGCAAAAGCTATTTTTCTTGAAATATCTTATTTTCAGCAAATACAATCCCCATTACTTAAGATATTTTACATTTATTTTATAAATATAAATTGGTTACTAGGCTTGGGTGGTATTACGGTACAGTATAGTATGAATTTTTGAAATTCATATGCGGGGATCCCACCCCACCCACGCTCCAAAGGAGGGGGGACCCCACCCACAACACTGTTGTGATGTTGCTGGTGGTTATTATGATTATTTGTACATGTATACATATATACATGTAGTTGGTAAATACCATATCAAATATATCTCCTGTAAGTACTGCCCAACTATGCCTGGTATTTTTATATTCTCCATTTGATTGACATAAACCAGTAGTTCCTTCTTTATGTTACCTCCCAGTTTCCCTAGACACCAGTTCTAACAGGGGTCATAACCTTTTTTGGCAGCCCTACTTGTCTCTAACAAACAACCAGCTCACACAGAGCTGAACCCCGACCACAAGGAAGCAGGGCTATTCAATGTGCCACCGTACCCCCCAAAATGAAGGTCATTCCACATACATAGAGTTATGAGTTCCTTTGGTGTTTCCTACCTGTGGATCGTTTACATCTTAACAGTAGCAAAACAGAGCTGTTTATCTTGGGAAACAGAGCACCCACCTCCTCAGTCCATTCTTCACTAGCCAGCTTGTTCTTGTCAAGTAGAGCATGATCTTCAGCAAGAAATTCATATCCTCCCTCAACTTGTATGTCTTTGCAGCGGATGGTGATGACTTTTCCAGCAGCAGCAGAAACTGAAAACAAACAGGAAGGCATGCTGTCAAACACCGAACAAGGCCCCAAAGAGAGATATTAGTCATAACACTTTTCTTCAACGTCATTAATAATTAAATCCCACATCAATAAACGTATAAACACTATGTAGACATTAATATCCGAAAATCCGGCACTGGTGCTAAAATGTTTTCATTCTAAACTACTCAGACTAAATGGCTAGCTAATTAGCCATGTGGCTAACTGCTTGCAAGGTTTTTTTTTTTCTTTTTTTCAAAACATGGTTCACAGCAAGGATATAGGAGGAAGAAGCGCTCCTTAGCGTAGTAAAAATCAGTGTCATGTGTTATGAAGTGAATGACTTTTCCACACGTGCAATTAATGTTTATTTAAAGTGTACAAACCTGCAAATAAATGCCTTTCTGAATAAAAACAATAACAATAGCTGAATTTAGTCGAAAACACTGAAAAAACAATCATTCTTACCATATCCTGTTATGAATACCAGCAGCATATTTTTGGGATTCATTATTAAAAGCACAGATGAACTGTAGTGTCGCGCTGATTTACCACTTGCTTTCATTTCAGTTCATTTCCTTATTTATTGAGTACGGTGGCCCGGAAAGCCCAGATAACACAAAAGGAAGCATGTGAGATGCTTGAAAGTTCTTCAGATACAAAATTACATGTTCATGAAGTAGTGTTATTAGTATCTGAGTCCAGAGTTGTTACCTGCATTGTAAATGAGGACCTACAAACAATACTAAGCAGCATGTAAATAGGGCTGTCACTATCAGTTACATCAGTAATCAAGTAATATACTGATTAATCTCATGATTCATGAAGTAAATGTTTATAATTTAATATAATATGCACTGCAATTGGTTTATACTCAGTCGTGCATATGGAAAATTTAGGAACTCCATTTCACTTTTAAGTTGCATGTTTTTGGACAGTGAAGGAAATCTGCCGGGAGAGCAAAGCAAACGCAGGGTGAACATGCCAACTCCACAAACATAAAGAGGCGGAGTCCAGCAGCAGCGTTACCCACTGCGCCATTCTGCCGCCGTGGCAAACTTGCCCGATATGCGATGCCAGTATTAAAATGGCATTTCATGTCTTAATGATTACACAGCGCAAGAATGTGCCAGGATCCGACCCAGTCCCGTGTCATCTCCTCGTTTTGGTCAGCAGTACTCGTTGGTCATCCGTGTTACCAGGGTCAGACTTGATGCTTTGGGGGCCCAAGGAAAAGACAGGTATGGGGCCCTACTCAACCCCCATTTTCAATGTATAATAATCAAAACAATCAGACCTACATGTCAGATGTCTATCACTGCACCCGACACTGCTTCAAGGGTGCCCAGGCTAGATTTTGCATTTGTGCTATAGGAAAAGTAATGTATTATTAGTATAACAAATGCAAGATTGTGAAGTAACCAGCATGAGCCAATATAAAATCACTGAAACAGTGAATAAACAATATGATACAGATGTAACTGATTACCTTAGTTTTCCTCCAGACTCCCAATATGAGTGAACCTGCTTGCAGCTGTATTATGCTAATTCTTGGCTGAAAGTTATATTCTAAAAGAGATGAGAATGAGAAGGAAACACAATGAAGTAAATACAATCTTCTGTGAAATATACTGTTAGCCTACCCTGTCTTTTTTCCTCTGCCTTTTTATAGAAGTTCTTCTTTTGCAATCCATACAGCTCATAGAAGCTTCCCATACATGAAAACCTCTCATCTAATGTTACTTAAGCTGCATTTACACGTGGTAGGAAAAAACCCTTTTAAAATGCTCCTCTGGAGCTGACTCAGTTTGCTCTCTTCCTTCATACATAAACTGTCTTGCTGTTCTTTTCTGATGTACCTCTGACCAAGTCAGCTCCACCCCCAGCTTTTCTGCTATCTCTCTGTTGTAGCAGAGGTAATGTGCTTCCAGCTGTTGAAAAAAAGACTTGCATCTTCTTTCTCTGCAGCATACTCCTTGAGAGCTGACAAAGCTTTTACTATTTCTGGAAGCTGGTAATAGCTTCAGAAAAGTAGCGTGGCTAACAGTTGCTCAGGAACAAAGAGAGCTTACTTGAAGGAGCTGACGCCAAAATGCATGATCCTCCATCGGGAATGAAATATCTATTGCTCCAGTTTCTATAACTCAGAAGTCTTGTAGCCTTACTGGGTCAGACAATGGTATGAATGTATGCTGTCAATAGTATGGGTGAAAATTAAGTGAAAAAGGGGTGACAAGTATATGGAAAAATAAGCTAAACATTCTTCAGGGAAGACTTATGAAGGAAACGGAAGATTAAAGGGAAACCAACACAAATACTTCATCAGGGGTCAAGATCAACCAGGACAACAGAAATTCATAAATAGCTGTGTGAAATTAAATCTGGAAGTATGTAGGCTAATTTATTGAGCTGCCCAAAGTGTTCACTTATAGCAATATACAGTACCGGGTTACCCAGAGAATATAACAAAGCAATTTGATATCCAGAAGTGGCCTTATCTCAGAGAAGTTAGTTTGGCAAAAACAGTAGCGGAAGTAGGCCTACTTAAAGGAGCAAACTGCTCATTGGTTGGGTCGTGAATGGGCCGTGAATAAGGGAGCTGATGGACACAAAGAACAAACTACCACATTGTTCAGTGAGCAGGATCTCTATGAGAAAAATTAAGAAGTTAATGGTCCAGCAGTACAACAATGATTTTCCAGATCACAACTACAACAGCAAGGGAGAAAAGTCTGAAGAAGACAATCAGTTCATGCAGTCTAGGCAGAAGACAATTTTTGATCATGGATAATATAGCATTGGACTGCCACTCAAGAAAATTAAGCTCCAAATGCCTAATAACCATTGTGTAGCAGAACAGCGTGTGGCCAATCTGCTAAGGAAATTCAAGAAGAATCCTGAGTTCTTTGAAGATTACAGAAACTTTGTGAGCGCTATCATTGACAAAGGTTATGCTGTCCAAATTACAGGATAGCAACTGAAACACGATGACAACAGGGTGTTTTACATACTGCCCCAGTATATCACCCTAAGAAAGGAAAGTTACTCATAGTCTTTAACTGCACAGTCATTCTCTTACGATTTTGAAAGGAGCCAATAGCTATGATGGCAGACATTCTATGATGGTAGATCATCTAGGCTACTTCACTTCAAATGTTAGTGATCAGGATGGATACTAGGCTAAGCAAAAAATAATTGATATCATGATGGCACATTTTGCTTAATGGAGGATGGTTTTAGCCAAACAATAACTAGAACATTTGGGATACACAGGCAAAAGCACATATACTCTACTTATTGCCATGCGCTTTCGCAGATTTGATGTGGAAGATTTGAAAGCTGAGAGCTCTGTCTGGTGGGGCAGGCACATTTTGCATTGCATGATGAAGTTATTGCCACATTTGCATTTGAACACAAACAGCTGGCTGAGATATGCTCAAGGATTTCCTTTGCTTTCCGATTCTTCTCTTCCATGGGAATTCAGTGTCTCAACTGGGAATGTTGCCCAGCACCAGCCATCATCCAGTGATAGGCTACATTAAAATTACAAATTACTCGCAAAAACTACTCAATTACAGTAATGTGAATAAATGTAATTCATTACTTTCCACCTCTGCTTATAATATACAACTGTTAGCACCATTCACAGGTGCTCATGGTGACTCGAATCTGGAATGCAGTCCATGCTAACTGAGTAATATTTGACTTTCTTTACTTCTTGAAGAATGGCATCAGTTGTGCTTTTGGCTAAGAGAGTAATAAGCTTGTGTTGAATGTTCTGGCTATTTAAATGTTCTTTGGATTGTCCTCAAATGCTCTCCCATGACTGGGTCAAACTCAGCCATTAATTAAATTTGGTCAAGGAAATTTCCATTCCTGCATTCAAACAACTTGTTGGAATGGCCACGGAAGGTAAGATTGCCTTCTGACCAACGGCTGACAAGCACAATCTTTGCATAACCACTTTCCAGTTCTTCATTTCAAGAGACATTAATTCCTGGTTTATTTGATCTATAGCTGTTCTTCTTTTTAGATTCTCCAAAAGACGATGTCTTCAATCTTTCATGTTGCTTTAAATGGGATGACAAACTTTTCCAGTTATTAAAATCTTCTCCACTTAACTTTTTATCTCTTTTCCCAAAAAGGTGACAACGAAAGCACACCACATTCATTTTTTTTGATGTACACTTATTAATCTTTATATATAAACAATATACTGTATATTGATGGATGGAGTATATGTTGTTATATATATATTATACATTTAACATCATAGGTTTTTACCTTATTTGTTGATATTAGTTTGAAATGTTCCCGATATCCAGATCGCACTTGTTTCCTCGTCTGTCTCATCACTTCATTCCAGGATTTGTGCTCCCTTATGATTCCAAAGCCAAAGCAGTCACATGCTTGTGGTCTAAATGAAGATTCAGACGTCATTAATCACGTGTTTATGTTGAAAATGAACTGAATTTCGAACCGTGATTTGTGATTAAGAATATATATATTCAACACGGTTTTAGAGCTTCAGTATCAAAGAACACAAGAACATAAGAAATTTACAAACGAGGCCATTCGGCCCATCAAGCTCGTTCGGACGACTACAACATCAATAGAGGAAAAGTTAGTTAAAAGCAGCAAAAACAAGATATATATGTATTTTTTCGGGCAGTACAGTGAGTTACTAGCAAACTGACCTAAAAACATACAAAAGCCTCAGAGACACTACAAATAGGCAACTAGGCACTGATGAATCCATCCCAGACCACAAAACTACATAGTGCATTGCATGGAGTGACCAATGGACCATATACCATCAAAATTAATCTTTAAAGTAAATAAAACTAGTAATACAAGCAGAAAATTCGTTGAATCAGATTAAGATGATCATCAAGGCCAGTCATTGTTCTTCTGGTAAAAGATTGGTGTCTGGTCACAATGCAGGCAACAGAGAGAGACAGGAGAGAGAGGCGTGCTGAAAGCAGTAGCCAAGTGGGGACATGCTCTGGAGATACAGATGCTCAGGTGAGAAATTGAAATGTGAAATATAATACAATTTAGTAGAACACACAGACAGTAAGTAGGAGCTTCCACAAACTTTTTTTCTGGAACCAGAACTTTTTTCCAGAACCAGGAACTTTTGCCGTGTTCACTATGCAGGAACTCGACCCAATTGTACTTCCTCTGAGGCAGTTTTGGAACCCTTTTTTAAGTACTTACTCCATACTTGGTACTTTTCGTTCCAACACAAACTACTGAGAAGGTGCTTACAGCATTAACTTGCTAACCACAGCTGCTAGAACTTATGTGTGGGGGAAATAGATATAATTAGCGGAACAAAAATTGAGCAGATGGAATTTTTTTTGTACCCCAATTACATTTAATTAATCAATTCATATCTTTTTTTGGTTGCGTCTCCATATTTCTGCCTGGGAAAATGTGGTCGCTAACTAATAAGAATCATAAACATGTTCCAGGTCAAGTAAATAAATAAATTATAAATAAAATCTTGTGTCCCGTTTGATCCTCCAATAATTAACAAAGTACTTTAAAAACGATGCTCCAACCAAGTTTTCATAATAGCTATTTTCATTGGAGTATGATCAGTGAAGTTCTGCCTCACCGACCGCATGTCAATGCAGCAGTGGCTATGCCAGGGGTGGCCAACCTTATCCGCAAAGGGTCGGTGCGTATGCAGGTTTTCCCTGCAACTCCCTAATTACATTACTAATTAGAGGTCTGATTGGCTGAAGAGTCCTCACACCTGGGTTTGAACAGCTGACCTACAGGTTATCCCAAAAACCTGCATACACAGCGGCTCTTTGCGGATAAGGTTGGCCACCCTTGGGCTATGCTATGGTTACACCCTTGAGTCTTCCTGTGTTCTGTAGATTTTCCCTAAAGATTCCAGTATCCCCCCACAATATAAAAATAAGACGTCTGAAGAGCTTATCATCATTAAATTGCATGAATTGCAAATGCCCCGTGATGGACTGACATCATATCCCATTTTCCTGTTTTGGCCACAAGGTGGCAGTATACTGCTTTTTAATTAAGTTTTCAGAGCATGATCTGCTCGATTATCCTCATTTGCCTTCGTCAACCAGTATTGTAGTTCGCATTTCAGTTTCTCACCTGACCATCTGTATCTCCAGAGCATGTCCATGTTATTCTTCATAATAAAGCAACCTAAGAAACATCTAGTTTAGGCTGCAGCCCCACACCCTCCATCAGGCACGACAGACCACACACAGTTAAGGCCGCTAGATATCAGGGATATTTCATTGGAAAGAATGGCAAACGCATGCAGTCAGCTGCATTTCATACAGTAAGGAAAAGGTTAGGATGCAGTGCTCATGTTTAAGTGTGCAGAGGCTCAGTTCCCGGAAAATGGATCAAGGTGTCCGTACAATCTGATGTGCTCACAAAGTCCTCTGTATGTTGAGCCCTGCTCTCGAAAGCCTGGACTGTCACACTACAATCACTCTCCTCCAGCTTCTTATTATGCTTTTTACATATGCACTTCCTAAGAGGCAGGGAATATTTTCCGTTCTTTCCTATCATTGATATTATGGCTTTTTCTTTTTTTACTCATTTCCTCTGAAAACAATGACTGTAACCCTGTGAATAGCTTTGCCTCATCAAGTTCTTTGTAAGAATGTGCTGTACTAAAAACTCCCTGATTGATTGAATGACATGGAGAATATTCAGCACTGACAAAACAGTTCTGTGTTTAACTCCAGGGTAGTGAATGTTTGACACTGTCCACTTCATGTACACCAAGGACAACAAAGTGACCTTCAGGTAAATGGGGAAATAAGTAACGGGAGACAGGGGTCTTTGGAGCCCACAGTCAATGGTTAAACCTGCTTCTCCTCAGTTAGTTAATTGGTTCCTAGTTGATTAAACCATGACGTGGTCAACATAGTGGCTTTTTAAATGCCATTTCTCCTTTCACTTGAAATAAGTGCTGATTTTCATCAATGTTGGCCAATGCCTCAGAGCCTTTTCCTGCCAGTCTCCATAACTAAGAACTTCAAAATTCCAGTCTACTACTTGGAAAAAGTCCTACAGAATGGTTAATTTGGAATGCAAATTTACCCAGCCAGTGCTAATTCCACTAGCATTTGATGCTAACATGGTGATTCTCACAGATGTGCTAGCGGAAATTAGCACATAGTAAATCATGACAAAAACTATGCGAAGAGTCAACAAGCATCTCTTCAGTTTTATGTCCCTGTCGCCCTCCAGACATTTACATTTACATTTACATTTACATTTGAGGTATTACTTATGTTTTAATTGACCGCAAACTAAGTCTTAGTTACATACTGATATCATGTTCATTCATCATTAATGAATTGTGATGCTTCTATTTTATCTCAAGCAGTTACTATACTCATTATTATATTTGTTAATTCTGTGAACCTTTGTGAACGAGAAAGAACAAGTAATGAATAACACAAGTGAGATACTGATCTCATGTTCATTCATCATTGATGAATCATGGCACGTCTTTTATCTGACCCAATTACTACATTTGTTATTATATCTTATTTCTGTAAACTACTTATGGAACAATTAATAAATAACATGTGAAATACTGATCTTGGGTTTATTCATCATTAATGAAGCATGAGAAATGTTTTATACCAAGCAGTTACTGTATTTGTTACTATATTGAAGCAACTATTGAAGGAATGCGGAAGTAACGATTAACACAAGTGAAATATTCTCATGTTTGTTCATCATTAATGAATCGTGATGGAACATGACTTTTATCTCAAGTAGCTACTATATTTGTTTATGATTCATACTTCTGTAGTAACTGAGTTACTACTAAGTAATTGTGTCATGTCAAGCAAAGTGTTACCCATTTATCTATAAGAAAGACATCATAACTGATTATGAATACTGGATAGGTTTGTGCTTATGCTAGGAGCATGTGAATGTCTGCAGTCGGTCTTCTAGATGATCAGAGATGTGCCCAGTATGTTTGCACATCCTGATATATGAGGGGCGGCTAGGGAACAGCCTGATGATCGGGAGAAAAGGAAGTGAAGTCAATCACAAGCCTGTTATTATCATAGGTGTCGGAAGAAAGCTGTCATCCTTTGGTGAGCTGGCAAATGGGGCTGACACACCACTGAGCTACGCGTAAATATATCATATACATCCTGTGAGTGGTGAAGCAACGGCACATACTAAATCTCGCCGTGACTGGCCACACCTTTCATGGCCATGTTAGGGATTGGAAATATATCTTTTCAAGATTTGCAGTTTCCACCCCATTGGGTCTTTCACTAGGATTTTTATGGTTTTGGATTGGACGATTAGACAACGTAAATTAGGGAAGTCTATTTGCTATTTGCTATCTGCATGTCATCAAACTCTCACTCATGTGCAGCTTTTACTTCCTGATCTTCAAAACCCC
>JAABNX020000052.1:15591889-15603363 GCA_015163995.2 Mormyrus lacerda | reverse complement strand
CTATTTGCTATTTGCTATCTGCATGTCATCAAACTCTCACTCATGTGCAGCTTTTACTTCCTGATCTTCAAAACCCCTGGCAGAAAGTCGCCCTCTTGGGATATGATCTTCACTTTAACCCACATCCTCAAACCCTCCAGCTGTCTCTCAACCTCTATTTTCAGTTTTACAAACCACAATAAACAGGCCTATGACATGATATTTGATTAATTTGAAAGACAAAAAATGATAAATAATGCAGATGTATGGTGAAATGTTTTAAATAATCACCATCATCATATGCAGTAAAGAAGAGAACAAATATCTAGCACCTTAAAATATTTCACCACAAACTCTAATGACAGGCTTCTCTCCTATTTGACTTCTCAATTGAACATCAAAACAGACTATAAACAAAACAATATAAATAACAAACATAAAACTTTTCTTGGTATTATTTAAGTAAAGAGCTATGACAGTCGCTGATTTGCAGCGCCTTCGCGAGACCGTTTTTCACTCCGATGAGAAATCTCGTTATGTTGTGATATCGCGAGATCTCTTGATACCTATCTGTTATTCCCCTAGAGTAGATCCTGTTTCTTAGTTCCTTTATTAGCATTCTCAAAGTTTAATTACTAGTTTCAGCTGTTGCCTGTTTTTGTTCCCGCCCTTGTGCGTTTACCTGATTGCTTATTGCTCTGCCCCCTCCCAGATTGGTTAATTGTCTATGTCTCACTCCTGCTGTGTTGTTACCTGGTTTAGTTTCTGTATTTAAGTTCCTGATCCAGTTCTGTTTCTTTAATGCTGTTTGAGTGCTTATGCTGTGTTTTTTGTTACCTCCCCACCAGCCCCTTGTTGCCCTAACCCTAACCCTAACCCTAACCCCTAACCCTATCCCCTAACCCTAATCCTAACCCATTTTGTAATCAGTCTTTGTTTATCTCCGTTTTACTTTTGACCCCTCGTGGTCCTTTTATTTTGTAGTGTTTTTTGTGTTTTTCTGTTTTATAAATCCCCATTTGTCCTCTGCGCCGCCAGTGGCTCATCCACATGGATTTGCTTAAGTTGTCAAGAGCTGCCTAGATATGTAAGATTCGTTTAAATGAAAAAGATTTACAAGAAGTCACAGCTGAGTCTTCATACCACTCTGTGGACACAGAACAAAAGACAAAAGCAGAGAAATTTTAACAACCTAACCAGAATTTTCAAATACAGGAACGGCTCCCTGCTTAGAGAGACCGAACTGGACAAGATGTCCCTCCAAAACACGCAAATGAACGAACCACAGTTCCAAAGTTGTTCCATGCAAGCAATTATTCTCCCAAAGCCCCGGTGGGCTGAAGGTGAACAAGCATGTTTTAGGAGCAAACTCCTCCATTAAATAATATTTACAGTTTTGATGACATTAGCCATTATTGATTCAGGAACAATGTGAAGTTATTCTTGGGTGTGAGGAGTTATTGCTGCGGTAGTTGTGAGCCTGGTTTGCGGCCTTCATCTTGGGGAGCGGAGCCTGAGAAAGGATTAAACCCCTCCCACCAACACCAAAACCTCTCTTCTCAGCTGTGGCGTGGGATTAGGTTAAGGCCCTAATGGGGTGGCTGCCATAAGGTCTAAGTTCGACAAAACCATCAGGCTGAATTGTTTTGTTTGGCAAAATAAAACAAGCCAACAAAAAAAGAAAGGTCTGATTACTTCCATTTGTGTTCATGTTGAGGCGTTGGATTTCTCAGTGACTCTTTCTGTGGGTCACACCCATTTTGCACGCAGCCCTCCTGACCTCTGATGTGTGGCCAGCCTCCAGATGACATATTAGGTTTCCTTTCATTTCTGTGAAATTACCCAAAAATGTGTCCCACTGCGAAGGAGAACAAGCGATTCAGAATTTAAAACATGTTTATGATCATCCTGCAGAGAAAGACGGCAAAAGCAAAATGCCACAAGCCCTCGCCTGACCCCAGCAAGCAGAGAAAATGTATTATATTACATTACTAATACATTTATATACATATTTATTTAGCAGAAGCGATTGTTCCAAGTGATGTATGTGCTAGACAGATGTTCATGTATAATTTAAAGGCAGCATGGAGCCTCAGTGGGTCAGGCTGTGGTCTCACACCTCCAGGGATGTGGGTTGGATTCTTGCCCTGGCTTTCTGTTTACATGGGTATTCTCTAGAGACTTTGGTTTCCTGCTACAGTCCACAGATATGAGGTTGAGGTTGACTCTTGCAGTGGTCAGATCATCCCGTACTTTTGACTCGCCGTGACCCCGCAGTTTGTGAGCGAAGATAAGAACAAACGACCCAATCTGTGGATTGAAGAATGAGGAATGAGAAGAGGAAAGGAAAAGCTTTAGCCTGGAGCAAAGGACAGTGGGTGTAGGTTCTGAGGAACTCAGAACCCAAAATGACATGTCTTCAACATGACGGTGTCAAGTTAGAGAATGAGATCCAAAGTGGCCTCTACAACGCACATGGATTCTGTTCCAAGCACTGTCCGGGCCAGCTGAAATCCGGAACGTTCCGAACGCCACCAGAGCTGGTGTTTCAGCCAGGGCCCATCCCCAGAGAGACCCCTCCCACATCTTACAGCTTGTCCTGTGAGATCTGCACCTTGCCCTGGTGTTAGGTCCGTAAGAAGGGTACCTTGCCCTGGTGTTAGGTCCATAAGAAGGGCACCTTGCCCTGGTGTTAGGTCCATAAGAAGGGGCACCTTGCCCTGGTGTTAGGTGGTGTTAGGCCCATAAGAAGGGGCACCTTGCCCTGGTGTTAGGGCACGCATTCCAGTCAGACGTGCGTCTGTGGACCCCAGGAGGCCCTGTGGAAAATTAGTGGATTTGACCGAGTGCAACTGAGAGCTTGTGAGGAGGTAAACCGACTCTTGTGGAAATACTGCTTCACATCCCCCTGCTATGTAACCCTAGCATTTATATTATTATTCCAGACGTTTCCGTACAATAGTCTGAGCCAAGGCTGCCGGTCTATGCTTTACTCATACAACATCACCGCAGATTCAGAGTCCAGGCATGTGACAGACACGTAGGGAACTGCAGCGGCGGAATAACCCACGGCCAAGCCGCTCAGCACCCCTTCCTCACGTCAGGTTGAATCATGTGACTGATTCACCCATGACTCTCCTGACAATCAGCATTACAATAGCCCCCCCAATCGAATTTAACCCTGACTGGAGACAGACTGATTTTTTTTTTGTTTGGGAAAAAAAAACGCTTTGGTATTTTATCTGTGTTTGTGTCGACGGCAGCTCTTCCGGTGAACTTTAACACATTTTCGACAGGTGTTATGGATAGGGGCATTGGGCCCTTGTTTTTAGCAAAAGTCCTTGGTGCGGTGGGGGGGGGGGGGGTGCCATATATGAAACTCATATTTTCTCCGAAATTATTTCCCAAAACAAACCGGTTTATTTCAGGGGCACAAATATGTGGTGGTAACTCAGTAGCCACTAAAGTACAAATCATGAACAAATAATTGCTACTTGAGATAAAAGGCATGTCACAATTCATTAATGATGAACAAACAAAAGATCAGTAAAACATGTGTTATTTAATTGTTCCCTTCAATAATTCCTTCAGTAGTTCGCAAAGGTTTACAGATTTAGTCATCGATAAAACTTGACTGGGAATAAATATTCAGTAACAACTCAATACTAAAGTACAAATCATGAACAGATCATGAACAAATATAGTAAATACTTGAAAAGATCATAATTCATTAATGATGAACAAACATATGAGATGAATATTTCATTTGATATTTATTACATGTTCCTTCCGTGGTTCCTTGTTAGTTCCTTCAGAAATTCACAAAGGTTTACAAAATTAACAGATATAGTAACGAATATAGTATCTTCTTGAGATGAAAGCTGTGTCAAGATTCAGTATTGATGAATGAACGTGACATCAGTATGTAACTAAGACTTAGTTTGTGGTTAATCGATACTTAAGTACATAATACTACATTATTTGTGGCCCCTGAAGTGTTACTGATAAACCAAAAACAACATATCGAGACATAACAGAAACTTTACACAGTTAGTGAATGGTTTAATGTTTTAAATGGAATATGACTTGCATTAAGCAAAATTTAAAAATAAATAAATAAAAAATCTTACATAACTAACCGATTTGAATCAGAGAATGAATTCAGCCAGTAAATGACATGAACTCCCCCACCCATAGCCCATTCTGGAAGGCGCAGGTGCCCAATGAGTCCTCACAAAGTATCGGGTTTTCGGCTGGGTACGGGTCAGTTTTTAATGTTCAACTTTGGGCTCGGGTCAGGTTCAGCTTAGTTTTTCATCTGTGATTTTTTTTTTATTTGTTTTTTATTATTTTGGGCTTGCTGGGTCCTTTGCATTTTTACACTTTCTGTACCACCCTGACACCTTTCTCTATCATCTATCAGCTACCTACAGTAGCAGGCATCCGACTAGCAACACAAGAAGTATGGCAAAAGCTCGCAAATGTCTCCATAAACGCATATGACTAATGCCTACACAATTTCACTTTTGGGTCAGATTCAGGTTTTAGGTTAGATTGTACAGAGCACAGAGTTTCCAGCAATCCAGGTTTCTATGCCACAAGCTGCCCTCTGGTAAATGACTCCAGATCATCAAATCACACACAACGAGATTTAGGGAAAATGTTTTCCCTCGTGCAATTAGACTGCTTAACAAGTTACAAACTGATAACTAATTATTGGGGCTTTTGTTCTGCAGTGTTTCATGGTTTGTATATACAGTTTGAGTTCTCATAATATTGCAGTCTTTGTTGACTGTTTATTGTATTGTTGTACTGCATGTTGATTGTTGCCTGTCATAGTCTGCAAGAAGGCATTCAGGCAAGAATTTCATTGTAATTTGTCCCAGTACACTGTACATATGACTAATAACCTTGAAAGCTACTATTTGGGCCAAGTCAGGTTCGTTCTCAAGGTCTTGGGTATTGGCTGGGCTTGGGCTTTAATTTCTGGTCTGTATTGGACTCTACCCCAGATGATGCACCAACCCATTGCAGGGCACACATACACCATTCAGTCTGTGAACTACAGTATACCTTAACATGTGTTTGGACTGTGGTGGGGAAACTGGAGAACCCAGAGGAAACGTTATAATTACAGCAGGCAAACTCCACGCATGTAGATCTGGGGCAGAGACTAAGGTACTGGCCCCAGAAGAGTGAAGCGACCGTGCTGCCACTGCGCGACCGTTACTGCACGACCGTCACTGCGTGACCGTGCTGCCACTGCGCGACCGTCACTGCGCGACCGTGCTGCCACTGCGCGACCGTGCTGCTATGATGTCTCCCCTGCCAGTGTTAATGTCAACCAATGAAGATCTCATAGGGAAATTAAGTCAGCACCTTTTAGTCTGTAACACCAGGAATTGCCCAATCTGGCATGGTCCAGGGCGCGCATTTGTCAATATGCCGATTTACATAATGTCATTGTTGTGTAACGCTGCCTGATGCGGCAGCAGTGTTGCTTTTTGTTTACATTTTCCAGAGGGTTTTTCACCTTGTCATTGTGACAGTGTTGCCACAGTATCCCCCTCACCATCTGATATCTCTTGGTATGTCCCTCCTTACACAGTCAGGAACAGAAACACACAGTCTCTCAGGGAGGACGTGGAATTCCACCTGGGCTATTTCCACACCGGCATCCCATTCCCCTCACCCATGCCCAAAGGAGATGCAGTAAATGGCCAGGGCATTCCACCACCCCCGCTGCAAGGGGGGGGGGAGGGTCATGCCATGGCGGGTTTTTCTAAGACGGGGCTGCATATGCTCAGCATTAGGGGCGCCAGGTGGAGGTGGGAAGGGGGTGGCTGGGATAGGGTTATGGCCTAGCTGAAGAAGACTGGGACTTTATGAGTTTGTCTGCAAAACGGCAGCCATCCTGACAGCTTTGTGGCACTGCGGACGTGCAGTGACACACTCTTGCACTTTTCCACTGCATGGGAAGCGCACCTTGGCATGTATCGCATGAAAAGCTGATCGATAGTTCTGCATCTATAAGATGGAACTTGGAATAAAAAAGCCTGAAAGTCCTCCCTCACCCGCCCACCAACCACCAAGCATGCTCCCCCCATCAGGGGCCAATTGGTGACCCAGATCTCCCCCCCCTCGTCTACACAGGCCACACAGTCCCACCGTGCCCATCAGATAATGGGCAAAATGCACCCTCTCAGGTATGAGGTCCCCGGGGGCTGAGGGGGGAGGAATGCAGGTGTGCTGAAGCCTACGTGGCCCAAGTGGACTGCGGATCTGGCCCCCGCCGATCCCAATCACTGCCTGTAACATCCGCCAGATATCCCAGGATCTCTTTCTTCTTCGTCTTATCTAATGAGGCCTAACTGATAACTGTGGGTGACTGTACAAGGAGGGGGGGCAGAGGGGCCACTTGAGTTCCATTGTTTTCTTTCACACTTGAACAAAAAAGACTCGTTTGTTTTCCACAGACTGAATGGGTTCAGACAAGCCTGAAAGATTGCTAGGCTTACCGCACTGTCGCTGTGTAGACGGCATGAGGAGGACCGCTGTGGGAGGGGAACACAGCGACTGTCTAAATTGACAAATCACCCCCACCCCCACCCAGCATTACAGTGGTATGATCCACGCTGATTTGTCATGCTTAGGTGCCTTTGAAAGGAGAGACCAAAGGGAAAGTCCATGGTCCATCACTGTACAAGAACAAAGGCCCACACTCAGGAAAAAGTACAACTATTCAATACTTTTCTTTTTTGTCACAAGGGGACAAAGGGTACTTGTTGTGTTTGCTTGGCTTAGGCTTATCTGCACATAAATGATGCGATGGGAGAGGAGCGGCCTAGCTGGCCCTGTTTACCTAAAACCTCCTGGAGCAGCCTAACTGTCCACATTTACCTAAAACCTCCTGGAGCAGCCCAGCTGGCCCTGTTTACCTAAAACCTCCTGGAGCAGCCTAACTGCCCACATTTACCTAAAACCTCCTGGAGCAGCCCAGCTGGCCCTGTTTACCTAAAACCTCCTGGAGCAACCCAGCTGGCCCTGTTTACCTAAGACCTCCTGGAGCAGCCCAGCTGGCCCTGTTTACCTAAAACCTCCTGGAGCAGCCCAGCTGGGCCTGTTTACCTAAGACCTCCTGGAGCAGCCCAGCTAGCCCTGTTTACCTAAAACCTCCTGGAGCAGCCCAGCTGGCCCTGTTTACCTATGACCTCCTGGAGCATCCCAGCTGGCCCTGTTTACCTAAGACCTCCTGGAGTAGCCCAGCTGGCCCTGTTTACCTAAAACCTCCTAGAGCAGCCCAGCTGGCCCTGTTTATCTAAAACCTCGTGGAGCAGCTCGGCTGGCCCTGTTTACCTAAAACCTCCTGTAGCAGCCCAGCTGGCCCTGTTTACCTAAAACCTCCTGGAGCAGCTCAACTGGGCCTGTTTATCTAAGACCTGCTGGAGCAGCCCAGCTGGCCATATTTTGACCTAAGACCTCCTGGAGTAACCCAGCTGGGCCTGTTTACCTAAAACCTCCTGGAGCAGCTCAGCTGGCCCTGTTTACCTAAAACCTCCTGGAGCAGCCTAACTGCCCACATTTACCTAAAACCTCCTGGAGCAGCCCAGCTGGCCCTGTTTACCTAAAACCTCCTGGAGCAGCCCAGCTGGCCCTGTTTACCTAAGACCTCCTGGAGCAGCCCAGCTGGGCCTGTTTACCTAAGACCTCCTGGAGCAGCCCAGCTGGCCCTGTTTACCTAAGACCTCCTGGAGCAGCCCAGCTGGCCCTGTTTACCTAAAACTCCCCGAGTGGCCCAGCTCCCAGTCATCCAAAACAACATGCAGGCCTGGACTCACAATATCCTTCAGCAGGAAGCTGAGATTAGATTTCAAAAATGGTGGGAGTGGCAGACAATTACAAAACACATGAAAAAGAAGGACTGCTGTACAAAACACATGTAAGTCCTGTAATCGATTCAACATTCATTTATTTGGCCTGTTGTGTACAGTGGTTATTTCGCTCACAGAGAGTACAAAACAAAACATAAAACTGTAGAACAAATATACGTTTTATATTTATATTTTACTGGCTCAGTTACTAGTTACAACAAAACACTGTGTACCTGATTAAAACCAGAGAAAATATACAAAAGTAACTATAATAGTTTTAATACTTGTTTAAGTCATATCAGTTAACAACTGTTTATATACATTTATTTTCAATCGACTGACAAATCAAAGACAACGACATAACAAAATATATTTAAATTACAGCTTGATAAAAATAATATATAACAATGACATTAAATTGTTTGATTAGGTGTTTTAAGTGCTATCTATTTGGATACATGGCTGGTAATTTAACGAGCATTAAACTGAGTAAGCAGTTATTTTCAGTCATAGTTTCTCCGCAGAGAGACGCAAGTGGTCCATTCAGGTACAGTATCAGTTCTTCATGCATCTCAGCAGAGATTCTGTTAGGATCTGACTCATCGAAAAATGTACAGTAGTATTCCAAGGCAAAAAGGTTTGTTTTAGGTGTCTGATGCGTTCAAAGTGGTAGAATGATACCTCCGGTTCTGAGGTCACACACGCAGCCACAGGGAGAACACGCACGTACGTGAATGTACACGAACACGCTCACCTCCATAATCCTGCTCCCCAGATCCAATCTTTGGCAGAACTTCCCAAAAAATAAAAAAAATAAAAAAACAGACCAGTGAAGCTGCTAATGGTGACCTTGTTTAGAAAGGTGAAGATAAGCGGAGCCGGAATGATAGGTCATGCGTTCGCCCCTACTGATGAAAGGTGCCAAGTAGTGGTTTGAATTCTTGCAGCATTGGGCTAAACACTGAGAAGGGGAGCCTCCCTCCTCCCCAGACATTCACATAATTAATTGCAAACGCAAACAATTATTAGCCAAGAAGTAGATAATGATTAGCAGCAACAGCTAAAACCTTCCTAGCAATAACAAAACAACTCCTATACGATACAAGTATATGATTGGCATGTGTGTAATTAGCATTTGTAAATAACCCCAGGCTAATGTCCTAGGATAGGGTTACACATGTGCTTTAGAGAAAGTAGTAGGACACATTTTCCAGACCCTTCTTGCACTGTCTCTGTCACAGGCAGACTCCAGTCTCCCCAGCCTCCCTGAATTTGAAGGATGGGGTTACTGTTTGTCTTGTTCTGTGGCTCTTTCAGTCCATTTGCCCATGACCCCCCCCCCCAACACAGCTAGCAGTCAGTCTGCTGGCTGGAGAGGGGGCTCTCTATGGAGGACAGGCTGGTGGGGCTCATGCAGGTATGGGACGTCTTAAACATGGATGAGATATAGAATGCCTGTGAGGCAGAAAGAGACGGAAATTAGAGATGCAGAGGGACATACAGATAGACAGATGTTAATGACAGTCACCCACATCCTAGAAACACACATGAAAAGATAGGGGTGTGGCCAGTGCGGCAGTGACCCGAGCTGAAAGCTGATTGGCCTCCAGAGTGCTCGTCCTCTGTCACTCACTGATTCAAAACATATCATTGGCTAAAGAGGGCTAAGGTTAGCCCCTTTGTATCAATTATGGCCCTCGTTAAGCTGCCCCACCTTCATGCTTGGGGAAAGGCGAGGGAGACAGCCACTCACCACCCAGTATGCAGTGAGCGCCCCCTGCAGGAAGCCTGTCAGCACATCAGTGGGGTGGTGCCAGTAGTCAGAGATCCGGCTCAGGCCTGTGTAGATGGCCAGCAGCACCAGGAGGAACTGCAGCATGGGCCGCAGCAGCCGCGCCCCTCGCCACGTGAGCCGTGCCTGCAGGTAGAACTGAGAGGGGATGGCTGGAGGTCACGTGACAGCAGTGCCAGTCACATGACCGCAGTGCTAATACATGCAGCATGAGAGTCGGAACAGTCCCTGGTCTGTCTGGCTCAGCGTCTGTTATGATGGGCCTGCATAACATATATCAGTAATATTGCGACTGTGCCTTTTATTATAAATCATAAAATTCACATGGCAATATATTTTAGCTTAATATTTTCAGGAATTAATTTAGTAATAAACCAGCAGTGTACTATACTCCATTCAAAGCATTACATAGTAGTATAATGAAGTATACTCTTAATACTCTTATTACTACTGACAATACATCTGTTACTGATTTTCTGTCCTAATTCGGCCGAATTCAACATCAAACAACATGTTTTTCTCCTTGTAAAGCCCGTTTTGCCATGATAAGATAAAAGCAGTTTTGTTAAGGGAGGCCTTCCATGTGGTTATCAAAGGCCATTACATTAAACATGATGTTCACCTGTGTCATCACATCTCCCAGAGTGGGAAAGCAATGGGGCGCTGTTACTTGAAGCACACAGTGGCTAAGAAGCCCGCTGTGGATTGGAGAGCTAACCCCTACCCTGAGTTAACCCTAAACTCTTCTGCACTGTAATTCAGGTTCAGACTGGATGGCCAGATCAAGAATCTCTGCTTCATTTTCCCATATCTACAGCTACATGCATGTGCGTGCCTATAAGTAGCATTTCACAATCATAGCGACATCATCGCCCTCTGCTGTGACTGACAGCCCCAACAGCCAATTACAGCGCATGTGCGCCTGCCAATCAACAGCCACCTGTCTGCACAAGCTGGGCCACATTTCTGTCAGCACGCGCGCTTCCCAAAGCACAGCTGTGTGTCGCCCCAGGCGCTAACGCGTGTGAAATGCGGTTAAACGAGAGGTGGGCAGGGAGGCGGGGCTTACCGCCAAATATAGCAATGTGTACATGGCAAAGGAGGCGTGTCCTGAGAAGAAGGACTTCCTGGAAATGCAGAGGAAAAAAGGTTACCTATCACCTTCTCAGCATGTCAACAAACACACAGCCCACACACACAATGGGATTTAGATGTTCTGAAGGTGGCTAAGAGACAGTGTTTTGTGTTGATATATTTCCAGCCGCCTGTTCTGTATACCCAGAGGCGAAATACAATCACAACTCTCACCTGGCCTCCTCCACCATCTTGTCCTTCCGCATGCAGATGAAGTCAGAGATGTACTCTCCAGGCGAGCAGCCAAGCGAGGCGTAGCTGATGTTGCAAACGGACAGGAAGTGCGGTCGCAGACGTCCCACACCAAGTTTAGCCATGTTGGTGAGCGATTGGCCCACACAGCAGCCGAACAGGAAGCTGCCCAGCTCCTTGTATAGCGTGGAGACGTAGAGGTTTCGCACAAAGGCGCGCGAATGTACGTTGCGGTAGCGCACTCGGTAGCATTCGCCCAGCGCGATCTGCCGAGCGAGAGGGAAGATGGTGATCTGTCATTTATTTATCCCCTGTATGCAATCAGATTCCCTGAGGTTTTCATTCATTATTTTCTCCTGAAGAGCCCATAGGTCAATGGGACACCAGAACATGCACACTTCAGAATATCAAAACTGGATGCATTGATCAGAACATTACAACTCCATCTGTTGGTCCATCTCTCCATCTCTCCATCCATCCATCCATCCATCCATCCATCCATCCAT
>JAABNX020000052.1:15573337-15583733 GCA_015163995.2 Mormyrus lacerda | reverse complement strand
TGAACTCTCAATATGCATGGAGGCGGTGGACTCTCTTCTCCCCCCCCCCCCACCCATGAAAGGCAGACTTTCATGAGGATACAATTTTGCCCTCTGCACGGCTGCTCTGGGAGAATTCCTGGCGTGCTTTTCTTCAATTACTCGAGCAGCCGAAAATGCATAAAAACAAGGGGGCTGATCACCACCCACCCCAAATCCCTAACAGAAGGGCAGCCTAATCTAAAGGAATAATTGCCTGTAACAAACATGTAAAAGAAAAAAAAAGCAGATTGCTTTTCAACTACGTTTAAAAGACAAAACTACGTCCGATAGCATACAGAAACAAAGTTAAAGTAAATCCCCCAAGAGCTGACAGCTTCGTCCAGAAACTGTTGACAAGAGAAGTCAGAACCAGAAGATAAAAAGTTCAGATACCAAGTGGGTTCTCTCTTACGGCCCTATTACTACTTATAGTCACTTCGGCAGGATTTAAAAAGGAAGTAGCCTAACTGTGTGTGCAAGTGGGCTATATTTGTTAGAACCGAAGTAATTAATTCTGTGCAAACCAATGCCCAAACCACAAGTTTACAAGGGGGGTTTGCAAGCTAAGAGCGGCGTTGGTTGTGATCGGTACAGGCGAGTCATCCTGAAAAGTAACCAGATGTTTACCTAAGAACAGACAGAGGATGTCCAAGCCCACCAGCATCTTGCTCTGGTTGCACGGTGACTTGTGCATAGGGTCGAGATCGGTCGCGGCGACGGCATGCTTCTTCCCGGTGCCGTTCTCCCTCGGTGCCTCGACGTCTCCTCCACCGCCGGTGAGCCGGTTTTGAAGCTCGGCGTCCCGCAGTGTCACGACGGCGTCCCGCTTCTGCATGTCCCCCGGCCGTCAGTCCGGATTCAAGGAGCTGAGCCGCACTTTTACAGCATGAAATGCCACTGAGACAAATGCATGAGGACCTAGGGGTACGCGGCGGTACTTCACCCCCCCCCCCCCCGACAATAATCAAGGTTATCGAGCAAACTTTAAAAAGTAAAGTACTGCAGTAAAGCTGAAACGGCGCGTCTGAAATGCACGTGTTTAAAATAACAAAAACAACCGCGAAAGGCAAACTCGACCCTTTCCTTAACTGCAAAATGTAAATTTCATCATGTTAGTGTTTTTTAAAAAAAACTTTAGCCATTAACAGAAGTTGACGTGCAAACTTCTCGTCACTCGCAAAACTTAGGAGGTGAATTCGCGCAGCCCGGTCTTGAAGACTCAGAGTCCGGCGCAGAGTGCGGGAGGGATCGGTGGGGTCTGCTGCTCCCTTGCGGTCCCCATTGCGCTTTTCCCGGCCACTCCGCTTCGCATCTGCCGAATCTCTGTCCTTCCCCAGGTGGCCGCCTTTTCACACCCGATAGCTGCGCTCCTCCTCCTCAGCTGTACGCACCAAAATAAAAAAGCACAGTTCCCCAACCTAGGCTCCCCCACTATTGCGTCCTTTCTATTAATGTGCTATATGATTCGAGCCATAAATGCTTACATAGCCTAATCCTGGCACGTTGCATTATCAATTACTTGAAATACGGAGGGTAATATTAACTAAAATAACAGCAATGTAAAATGTTGAAGGGCAACCACAACATTTTTGATTTAACGCTAATTATCCGCAACTAGTTTTATATAGATACTCTCCATTAACCGGCGATGCCAAAAGTTTTGCTGTTGCATTTAAGGACACGTTATTGTAATGATATAGGCTTATAACTATCCGGGCTATTTGGGCTGAATGAGATGTCGATCCCTATCGCTATATTGACATTTAGTTGGAAAAGTTACATACAGTACCTGGTCAAACTATGATTTTTGAAAAACCACTTGGACACCCGCACGGGGGCCCAAAACAAGGACATGTCTAGTGAAAAACTCGACATAAGGTAACCCTGTTCAGGTTGACACAAGATATCTAAAGCGACTGGACCTTTGGACCTTTTCTGTTTGCTAAAACCAACAAAGAACAGTTATAATTTAGAGTAAATATTCCACTTCATGGGTGGCCCAGTGGCACAGTGGTTTGCTGTGTTGCCTCATACCGCTAGAGACCAGGGTTTGAGTCTCTACCCTGGATCTATGTGTGGAGCTTGCATGTTCTTCCTGTATCATTGTAGGGTTTCTCTAGATTTTCTGATATGTGGTTGCTTGAAGTTATATAACTACACTGAATTGCTGGTTAAATTAATGATTTTTTACAGAAAATTTGGTCCTTGGTTAAATAGGCCTGCAGAAAGCTCCACACCTTAGATAGATGGATGCTTTATTAATATCGAAGGAAATTAATTTATTCATTGTAATATAATACAAGCATAACACCCATCACTGCTGGGTTTTTATGTGTGTACTGGAAGACGTCGATATCAAAAACAATCCCCTGTTTTGTGTTATAGGGATCCGGGCAGATCTGGTGCAAGTGTGAGGCAATGATGCAGGCAGGTAGGAAGGTGGACCAGCCACTAGCGGCTTACTGGTCAACAAGAGTTTATTTAACAGAACTGAATACAGGGAAACACTAAAAGAGAAAATGAGACCACGAGGGGTCGAAACTAAAAAGGGCATAAAGTAACAAACAAAACTAAATGATCTACAAAGGGAAATGAAGTACATGAGTAAAGAGGCAGGGAATCACAAATCGCAGTAAAATCATCAGCAACAAACATCAACAATCATAACGAACGACTGGCGAACAAAAACGGGGAAACTGAGAACTAACCAAGAAACAGAGAAACAGAATCTGACACTGGGGAATTACAGACAGGTAAAGACACAAGCAGGGGCACAAAGCATGAAACCAAAACCAAGTACAAATCACAAGACACAGGAACTAGAAAACTCATACAAATGAAACACTAGGTAACAAAATCCAAAAACGGAGGAGGTGGGATTCAAACACACAGCAAAGGGGTTAACAGGTAAATACATGCTCAGTGTCACGATCGCTGGGCAAGCGAGCAGGCAAAGAGGCGAGCAGAGCCGGACGCACAGGGAAACGGGGTTTATTTTTGGACGTGAGGCAGACAGGCACGGAGATTAGCAACAATACATGACAATCCAATGACAGATCTGACATACTGGGGAAAGACGCGGACTAAATACACAGGCTGGTCAGTGATTAACAGGACACAGGTGATCACGATCGGGGCAGGAACACAAGGTAACGAGGTATATACAAAGGTATATATGCATATATACAAATTAACACAATTATCAATACAACCTAGCACTGACTTTGTGAAGGATAAGTACCATATATGTTAAAGTATATCCATGCTTAGCCAACACTGGCAACCCGATTAGCAACTGGATGTGGACCAATGTCTTGCATAGATGCTGTATTTAATTGGTTGGTCCCATCTCCACTACTTGCTTGGACCCACCTCCTCTACAATGTGATTGGTTATCTTTCTGACCCAATAATTTTTCGTTCTGCTCTCAAAACATTTTTGTGTAAAACTCCCATGATCCAAGGTAACTTGCTGCAGGAGAAGGCCTAACATTAACCGCTATTCAGTAGAGGCGGGGAAACACTCTGTTTCGCCGCTCTTGCGTATACTCTGGTGCTCGAGCGATCGCTGTTTCTCTGATCACGTTGATTTACAAAAGTACAAACTACAAAATGAATAATTGATTTAAACATTTTCATGGCATAATATTCGTGTTATTAAAAGTGTTAGACATAATTCCTACATTAATGTAAGAACGATATGCAAATACTTTATTTGGTAAAATTGTTTTACTTATTCTATATTTTGTTTTCTTTCTATTGTATTATGCTATATAATTTTATTATACTAAAAGAGTCACATTTAAATAACTTAATCTTTAATGCTTCAATTATAAATATTAAAAGGAAAAAGGGCACAGGTACAAAGACAAATGCACAAACATTCAGAAATAACTACAATGACTGACTGAGGAAATGAACAAAGAAAAACACTTAAATACACTGATAACAAGGACTAACAAAGGGCTATAAGGAACCAGGAGCAAGAAGGAGCAGGTGAAGTTAATTAATGGATGCAGCATGAAAAAACACCAAGGGAAACAAAGAAAACTGAACATGATACAGCGAGAGAGCAGGGAGAAAACACAAGGGACACATATTTGTATTTGCAGATCGATACATAGAAACCAGCTACTGTATCACCATTCGCATTGCACTGCCATAAAAGTTCACAATGTGATTGTCCCTATTAAATAAGTGCACCAGATACAATTTCGGATGAATTCAGCATGCGTCTTGTGTAAAATTTTGGCATCAGTAAAACCCTAATTATTAACATAGAATTATGCTTATGCAATATTTAAACAATATGCTTACTGAGTTGCAGTATTAGAGAGACAAAAATGTGAAGTAAAAATGACACATTCTTAGTTAATTTGTTATTTGCTGTCTGCTTAAGAAGAACCGAAGAAATAAAATTACACTATCTGTACCAAACTGAATTGCAAAACATGATATTCTTTTGCATCACATTGTGTTGAATTGCATCGCAATAGGGATGAACTGTGTCGTATCACATTAGTCGGTGCTTCATATCAATCTTTAATATATGGGATTGTTGGCAATGTATCGAGATGTGTATCGTGTCAGCCAATGGAGCATCCTTAATAGCCGTGCACAAGTATAAATTAGCTCTAAGATGCTGTCATAAGCACAAAGCTAAGGTAAGCTACACTCTTTCAAGTATCTGCTAATCACAGTAACAGTTTAAATTATCGAGTTGCCTTGTACCTCTTCCTCTGTTTTCGACACAGGGTACAAAATAGTCATTGTAACAGACGCCTACAAAGCTGTAATCGCCCCAGGGGCTGCGGTGTTCAGAATGTAACGCCATGTGCCCCAGGGGCTGCGGTGTTCAGAATGTAACGCCATGTGCTCTTACTGTGTAGGGCGATGCTGCTAGAAAAATGCCTGTTTTTCAGTTTCCGTGTTCTTCTCCCTTTCAGAGCCTCTGTCCAGAAAACAAACTTCTAAGGTTTAAAAAGAGATGTGAATAATAGGATGTGTGATAATTACGGAGAGTGAACAAGCGGAATACTGTATGCAGGGATTTATGGAGGAGTGCTGTGCAAAGGGTCACCTAGTTGTTTGAGTCGCTGAATGAGGACTGTAGCCTTGGGGATTATGGCCCAGTCCACTCCATCGCAGATCTATCACCAAACAGTCCTGATTTACAGGTCAGAGATCGATGGTGATAGTGACTTAAATAGTGAGAGCGATAGCTATGATAGTGGCACAGAAGATTCTCCAAACGATGGTTTAATGCGGTGTTTGAGAGTGGGCATTACATTCTGGCATTTCTTTGATTGCGTTGTCTGCTCTGTTATCAATGCTAAAAGCTCATCAGGGAGAGGAACCACTGCAAGCGTGTGCACCACCATCAAATTTCTTACCAGTTTTATCCAACAAGCTATCAAGATGCTGAGCACTTCCCCCCTCTCTCCCCCTCTCCCCACTGCCCCAAAAAATCTGAACTGTAACCTATTTTACTTACTTTATTGCAAAGACTGTAAAACTAAAAAAACTGCTGCTGGTTCATTTTATTATCTTGGTATAATGAACATGTTCTAGAAAATAACTGAAAAACTATCATTAGCTGTTCCCAGTGATCATAGTCTTAAACTACAAATAAACATTGACAGTGTTCCTACATTCAGAAGCTCCGCTGTACAGTTCTGGCCAACTTTGAGGGCACTCCAAAGCTATACAAAGAGGCCTGTGTTGATTGCGCTTTTGTGTGGGAATTCAAAGCCTCAGTGATTATCAGAGTACTTGAGGGATCTGGTGTGCGAGTTCAAAACATTAAGCAGTGGGCTTATTGTTAACAGTAAGACCTTTTCTTACACTGTGCTCAGTAATCTGTGATGTTCCTGCTAGAGCCTTTATGAAGGGTAAGTCACAGTGGATGCAGTGGGTGTGATGAATGAGTCCAGTCGGACATTTACATGAACAATCGTATGAGTTTCTCCAAAATGACTGTTAGACTCTGGACTAATGTGTCTTTTGTGAACCTAGAGGATGAGGATCATTGTGTACAGGGTTCTCTGTTTTCTGAAATCTCTGCAGCTATGGTCAGTCATTTTCCACACGACTACATGCACCTGGTTTGTCTTGGTGTGATGCGCCATCTATTGGATTTATGGATGGGAAGTTCTGCCCCCTTGTGTTGTCGCATTTTATCTAGACAAGCTTCTTGCATTTCAGAGGGGCTTTGAGGGGCTGCATAGCCACAGAATTGGCAAGAAGACCTAGAGCGGTTAAGGTGTCAGGCTGGTTTCTGCTCTATGCTGCTTTGTTTCTGAGGGATGTGTTGCCCACTGAAGTTTATCAAAACTTTATGCAATTATCTGTGACTGTATACATATTGGCAAGTCCTGTGTATTAATGCTAAATGACTTTACAAAAAGACTACTTACCTTATTTGTTAACCACTTTGGGGAACTCTGTGGTCAGGAATTTCTAGTATATAACATGATATATGTATATGGACTGATTCCTCAGTTATGATGTGAAGGCTCATGGTCATTTGGATCTCATATCAGGGTTCCCCTTTGATAATTATTAGCAAAAATGAAAGAAAATGGTTAGACAAGCTGACTCCCTATTGGCACAAGTTATATGCAGACTTTCTGAACTTGTGTCAGCAAAGTTCAATGGCTGATGAATCTAATTTTCAATCCTGGAGAACTTTAAATGCAGCAACTTTGTAAATACATTGAAATCCTCCAGACATCTTACAGAAGTATCAGAACATCTCCACAACTTTGCTTTTGTACGCCCACTATGGGGACTGCTTAACTTTATAGTAGCTATTTTCATTTTTTTTTTTCACTGACTGAAATCCAACATAAACATTTTAATTTACTTTTAAATCTTACCAGTCTTCTTTTAAGGCACATCTGCATAAAATTCTCTTAAAGCGAGAGATGATTATAGATCAGCTTTATGTTGTACTGTATGGAACCATTCAAGGTGGGCCGGCTGCTGAGCTCGATGAACAAGCTGGATCTCACGTCACTGCTGTCTCTAGAAGAGAACCTAAGAGATAAAGCAGACCTAAAAAAACAAAATGGTAACATCACATGGCCTTTACTCTCCTCTGACTTATCTTAAAATATGGATTGAATGCATGTTAGCATGTACATATTCTTGTTTGCATGTTACAACATTTGGGCCTTTTGGGAGGTGTTGAAATCAAGGACAGGGTGATGAAGTGCATGTTTTCAAACCCCCTTGCCAAAAAACAGCATTCCACAGCATAATGCTAAAAGATAAGGAAGTACTGTCAGTTTAAGTTACCCCAAACTATATTAAAATAAGTAGATTAATTTGGTTATCAGGCTATTTTTCCTAAAAATAATTGTTGCATACTGATTTCAACTGATTTAAACAGTTTTGCCATGTCAAAGCAGCGATTACTGGTTTGTTCCATTGTTTACGATAAGATTTTATTTGCTGCCTTAAGTGCTTAGATTTGGGGATTCACTGGTGATGGTTCCAGATCTGCTGGGGGTCTTGTCATAGATATGCCTGAAAATGAGCTGTATTCTGATTAGTCGACACCCTTTGATATTCACTGGTCAACGATTTTTCTGATCAAAATTATATTGATAGATTTAGACATTAGGGCCTTAGCTCATTGGCACACAAAGTACAAACCAAAGTTCATGAATGGCCATTAATTAGTACAGTTTTGTTTGCTACAGTTTTTTTCAGCTGCTGTCCAAAAAACAGACTAACAGCAAAAGCATTGACTGGGAGTTTGAAGCATTCTTAAAGAGATGGCTTCACTAGCCATGGAGTGAGATGGTGGAAGGAAAAGGAATCTGGAACAAAGACACAAAACAAACTGATGCAGATATATGATGTGCAAAGCCTGCTTTGGTAGATGTACTAGTGTGGTTAATTATTCCGGACAAACAATGTTGATGTTCCCAGAGAGTTATAATCTAGCCCCATTAATAATATATGTTGTGTTTTTAGTTTTATTCAGCATGATACTGAACTCTATGGTTCATGGCCTCACACAAGATATGTAAACTCACTCACATTCACATTGACACTTAACATTCACTTACTCACAGTCATTGCCATTTTTTCTCTAAACAGAACCATACTGTAGCGTCCTGAAATCTGTGCGTCCCGGCATGCCTCGCCAGTGCATGAATATAGCCCCGTGTATGTCACTGTAAATAGCCCTTGTATTATTGTCGTAGTAGTAATCGTTAAGACTGTTTCCTGTATGTGGCTTGTATGTTTGCCTGTGTTTTATAGGTACCCTGTCAGATCCTCACGTGTCCTTCGCTTATATAAATCTCCCACCGCGTGTGTGGGTTCAGCGTGCGACCACCTTGTGTTTCCGCTGTTGTATTTCGGTTCGTGTTTGTTAGGTGCCAGAATGAAGGGCATTGTTCTCCTCTGAATAAGCATCCTCATCCTCTGTCGTTCCCATGATGCACGATCACAATATTTTTCACTATCAGAACCATATTTGTATCTGTATAATCTCTGTCCAGATATCTTTAAAGATCTCACATTTTACTTGAGTGGACATGAATAATGTAATAGAACATGCTTAATTAATGCACTAATTGACCACCCAGTAACTAAGTGTTAGTTATGTACTGATCCCATGCTTGTTCATCATTAATTAATCATAACGTTCATGTATTCAATTCATTAACAGTTAACTAATTAGTTAATAATGATAAGACTTCACTTGAGGGGGTAAATATTACTTAACTATTTTGCTACTCAGGGACAAATCAGGAACTAATATGGGTTTCCCCATGAAACTGAGAGTTATCATGATTGATTAATGATGCATTAACATGGGATCAGTACCTAAACACATTATTCATGTCCCCTCAAGGAAAGTTACCTTAAAAATGTATATAAATATAACTAAATATGTCAGATTTGTCAATAAATATCTTGAAAGTATATGTATTTGTGGCCTATTTACTAAGCTGACATTTGGTAAATGGTGCTAATGGTGGGTAATGTTGGCTAACATGGCAGTGTCATGGCTCACCTGCAGTCCATATCTGCTAACCAGGAATGGCCCCACCCAAGTGCCGTCATTCCATCTGCCAAATGGGCTAGGTGAAAGTGGGGGGATATAGGGCAGAATAATCGTGATATCTGGGCCAGATTAGGTCCATTTCTAACTATTTCGGTGATGGCTGACATATATAATGTGGCCCATACCTGGGAACCAGGAGTACTGTGGTCAGTCGGCCAAACGAAAATGTGCACCAGAAGTGGGCCACGATAATTTTGATATCTGTGAATGGCAAACAATTGTTTTCAGTTCTTCAGCTAGACAAACATGTTTATCAGTCACTGTTTGAACTGTCGATCGATATTGTCGTTTGTCATGTTACTTAACGCGATGACCCTAGAAAAGCACCAATTCGATATGCTTGAGGAGAAAAAACTTTGCATCTGCTCACAATTAATGTGCAGTGATATATTTACATTTTACATTTACAGCATTTGGCAGATACCCTTAGCCAGAGCAACTTACATAAATGCTTTAAGACTCTGCTATGAATTTTCCCTGATACTAGCTCAGCAAAACCAAGTCTATGAATACAAGCGATCTAATACTCTGTTGGGAAATTACAGATTTTTTTTTTTTATATTTTTGAAAAGAGCTCAGAGTTTAATACCAGAAGTGCTAAATCAGGTATTTCTGGAAAAGATTTGTTTTAAGTAGTTTTTTGAAGACATTCAGTGACTCAGCTGTTCGGACATCAACTTGGTGTCAGAGCAGAGAAGAGCCGAGAGATGTGTCTTCCTTGTGCCTTTAGGGGTGGTGAGACCAGTCGAGCAGTGCTGGAGGATCGGAGAAATCATGGTGCAGTGCAGGGTGTGATGAGGTCTTTTAGGTAGGATGGTGCCAGATCGTTTTTGGCTTTGTATGCAAGCATCAGTGTTTTGAATCTGACGCGGGCAGCCATAGGAAGCCAGTGTAGAGAGCGCAGCAAAGGAGTGGTGCGGGAGAACTTGGGAAGGTTGAATATTCTTAAGAAGTGTTTAATTTGCACACATTTACGCCAAACTATACTGTTTTCTTTGAGACTATTAAAGACATAACGAGATTCACCGCCTCTTCTGTAGCCAACACCTTGTTGTGGTGGAGGGGTTTGCGTGTTCCAATGATCCCAGGAGCTAAGTTGCCCGGGGCTTTATGCCCCTGGTAGAGTCACCCAAGACAAACAGGTCCTGGGTGAGGAACCAGACAGAGTGCGGCTCATCAGACCCCTTATGATGAATACAAACATACATTCACGGTGTCTTCAAAAAACGACTTAAGACACACCTTTTCCTGAAATACCTAAATTAGCACTTCTGGAACTAAACTCTGAGCT
>JAABNX020000052.1:15507741-15528873 GCA_015163995.2 Mormyrus lacerda | reverse complement strand
AACTGATGCCATATTCGTGTTCTGTGGGCCAGAAATATGTTAAATCAGCAGAAATATATTAGACAACTCACAAAAAATGTTTTTTGTAACCCAGTGTAATGCTTATTTTATTCCATACAGTATGTCATGCCCTGATTGTGCAGATCCTCTTGTTTGCCACCCCCCCTCATCTACCTCGTCTGGAATCCCCGTGTTATCAGCTGTTTCTAGTTGTGCAATGACCAAACTCCAAAAAAAGACGCCTCGCTTCACAGAGGAAGCTCTTGCAGCCCAAGGTCACGGAAGACCCCGTGGCTAGAGCCCTTGCTACCCGATTGAGGGATATTCAGGAGCGGATCTCCCCGGCCAAAGACCCGCACCACTCGGAGGAGGTACAGCAGAACTTACTACGGCTGAGAAGAAGGGTGGCAGAAGCGATGATGAGGCAGGTAGCCCTGGACTGTGGACTGCCTTATTGTTCACTGGCAGAACTGCCTGAAGTGTCCCTGGCTCCGATGAAAGCTGCAAGTAAAAAGAAGAAGCGGAAGAATTGTAGGGGGCGGATTTCTCGGGGAGTCCATTAAACCCGATGCGAATCCCGGTTGCTTCCCCATGGCTACTAGTAAGACTTACCTCGCGGTACTAGATCTGGTGGTGTTCGTCACACATGCGTCTCCAGCTCCCACCCCCCCAAGCCAGCTTCAGATGTCCTCGTTGTGCCGGCTCCCAAGATGTACCGCCTCCTCACACTCGTCCCAGAAGCACACCTCAAGTTTCCCCCCGCCCTTTGCCTCTTTGTCCCTTGATTCTGTTTCCTGTTTGTCTGACCCCACTGTGTTTCTGCCTGGCCCCTTTCCTCCTTCGGTCGGTGTCCCCCCTGGTTTTGTGCCACCTGGTGGTTATGTCCCCTTTGTTGGTTTGTCCCCTGGTGTTGTTCCTTGCTTGTCCCCTTCCTTGGTGTCTTTAGGTCTTGTGTCACCTTTGGTGTCCTTGTTTGTATCTATGTTTTGTCAGTTGCTGTCCTGGTTCTTGTTGTCCAAATTGTCCCTTGTTCCTTTGTTGTTCCCATTGCCCCGTTGAGGTTTCTTGCTTTTGTTTCCTCAGGTACTGTTGTGCCCTAAGTCCTGTCACATCCCCTGTGTGTCCCCTTTGGTCCCATTAGAATCAGAAGTGCACGCCTTTGGGGGAGGGGTCCTGTCATGACCCGATCATGCTGATCCTCCTGTGTGCCACGTTCTCTCATCTACCCTGTGTGGAATCCCTTTGTTATCAGCTGTTTGTATATTTTCCCAGTCTGGTCATTGACATCATTCCATATTCCTGAATGTTTCTATTCCAAATAAACCTGGTGTTCACCTGACTCCCTCGACTGCCCGTGTCTGCTTCCCCGCTCTGTGCCAGCGGGTGTAAGACACCATACTTGAAGACATGAAAAAATAGGTTGAATCTGACATAAACAATCAGCACAACTTTTGGCCTGCGCTAGTCAGAGCTTCACAAAGGAACAGGAGCTGTCTCACCATCTTACACCGAATGCCAAACAATATCCTACCAGTCATACATCATGTATCACCATGGTGTGTAGAGAATACTAGGCGAGACTTAATGAGTGAAGCTGAGGTTATGGTTGGGGCTAATACACTAATATCAAATTGTAAATGGGTTCCATTCTGAACACTTACTTTTACTTTTAGTATATACATACTGTACTTCTTCGGTGCTGGACAGAGATCAGGGCCCCCCCACAATGACTTTTGCTGACCCATGTACATGCTGGCCCATCAGGAAAATGTCAGATGGCCAGTCCAGCCCTGCAATTTACTCATACAGACCTAATATGACCCTCTCCCCCAATGTAATTTTATTTTGTGTTTACAGCACCCTCTAGAGCCAAAAAACCCATCTGTGGATTTTCAGCTGTTTTCAAATGAAATTTTAGAAAACTGTTGATTTGTGTCAGTGTTGGAGTTCAGAGACACATTTGATTTGCTAATTTTCTGCAACATTTTCAACAAGCCTTTTTAACTTTTTAAAATTTATCGCTGATGGAAATTTCAGTTGAAAAAACTATAACTTACAAATTTGACTGTTATGAACTGGAATAGCATCGTATTCAAGGCTCTGCATTAAAAGCCCGATCCTGCTACATATACTATAGGCTCGACGCACCCCTGGGTCCCTGACCAGCATAAGCGTTTAGATGAACTGATGGAAAGGTTAGAATGGAACCTGTCCCAGGCTGTGTTGGAAAATGTGTCGCAATTGCCCACTATTTCACAGCAATGACAGATTAAAAATCGGATTACATGATTTCGGGCCCTTACCACTCACCAAACACCTCTAAATGTTGATCGCTTCTCAGGGCGCCTCGCCACGCCCACCACCGTCGTCACGGCACGTCCCTCGCGCATCATTGGTCAGGCGGACGTGCATCCCACTTGATTGGTAGAGATAGACTTCAATCACAACGGCGCTCCAGCCAATCGCGAGCTCTGAAAGTTCGTACGAGTAAAATCACCCGAAAAAAGACAGATTAAGGAAGTTGCTAGCCTGGGTGGTAGGTAGAGGTGTAGTGACAGTGCATCCTGCGAGCACGCTGGCGCTGTTTAATCGTATTTAAGTAAACAGGGGTGCAGATATGGGAACCTGCCGAAGGAGCGCGATTTCAAGCCCTGCTGGATTATTTTTAACCGTAGTCCTGAGTCAGTGTTTGGATTTGATAGGGGCATCCGGACAGAATCAGGACACCGAACTCACCTTTCTCCTGCCCGCTGGGAAAATGGAGTGTTTCTACCAAACAGCCTCGAAGAACGGCTCCATGGAAGTAGAGTATCAGGTGAAACTGTCATGTTTGTACGTGGCTGGCCGTGATGTCCTGCATTGCTCGGAAACAGGTGGAAAGCATGCTCGGCAGGGGAATGCGTGGATGATAAATCTGATTTTCTTGGGGGGGAGAAAACACGTTACATTGCAGAACATTTCTCCTTGCATGCGCCGACAGTTTTTGTCACCTAGATAAACGACAGCAGATGTGATTACGTTTTAATTAAAAGAGACATGCCGTGTCTGTGTATGTAGGTAGTAGAGGTAATACTTCCTTGTTGAGGTGATCATATTTTTTTCAAGTTTCCACGAATATGAAATTGCCACGACAGTAACCGCAAAATAATATAGCTCCTCCTTTTACAGTGCTAATCTAATCCGGTTCAAGTAGTAGCGCTATAGGTTACTAGTGTGATACAACACTAACAGTATTTATGTCCGGGCGACTAGTATGTGATGTTTAGACTTTAAAAGATTTCGCTAAGGTGCAGGTTCGCCTCTATTTTGTGTCTTGTTCCAGTTTTCCTCCCTTGTATATAAACATTTATTTCTCGATCCGTTGACCTGAAACAACTACAGTGTCCTCCCGTTCCTTTTTTAAGCACTCGGTTTGTATGTGGACTTTGCATATTGAGCCCGCATCATCAGTATATTGTCGTGGAGATTAAATGTACTTCATATTTGGAGGCACGTGTAATGTTGGAAGGTTTTTCTGTTTATTTGTCAAACTACAGATAAAGATAAAACGCACGTGGCTACGCTCACAAAATTCCCTGAATAAACTGTAGTATGTGTTTTGACAGTTGCATGTACGCATGCTGGTGGTGTGTGTTAACGGGACCGGGCGAGCCTGTTTTGCCTTGCAGTAAGGCTGTCTAGCTGGTGTTCTGACGAGTTGAGTTACTTTGTGGAGTTAGGCTACCGTATCGATAGCCTTTACCCTAACCCCAAAAAACCCCCCAAAACCCTCACCCTAATCCTAACCATTGAAACCTAACCCTACTAAAACGGTGGAACTGTACATGCGCAGAAAGGCTCGATAGCACGTCTCGATAGGTAGCGCAACTCGTCAGAACACTTGCATTTTTATCCTGGTCATGGGGGTGGCCTGAGGAATATAGATACATTTCAGGGAGATAAGATTTGACTCACGAGGTGTAAATGTAGGGACCGATGAGAATTGGCAAGTCTTAACACCTTTTGGTTCATGTTTCCAAACAGTGTTCATTGTGCCCAAGGCATGGTTCACGTGATTAAGCTCCCCTCAGATGTAGCGTCCAGTGTAGGAGGTGGGTCTCCCCTCAGAGGCTCCGCCCAGTGTTTGTGAAGCCACACCCACAATGCCTCACCTTAGGACACCTAAGCGGAAGCAGCTCCTTTATCTTGGCATTGCCTGGTTCTGGATGGCATTTCCAGACCATGGCTGTGGAGAGTGGGTTTGTAGAGTGGTGTGGATGGGCTTGTTTGATGCTGGAGTCTCCTATACCGATTCTGTCGTGACTCTGCAATATAAAGCTGAAGCCTGGCATTGCGTAGCTGCCCTGCTGTTTTGCTGGCATGTCATGTTACCCCTATAGTGTAAACACTCCCTCTGTGCTGGGGAGAAAACTGTGCTGTGATTTCACACTTTGTGGAAATGGTAGCATGGTGCCGCTCTATTCTGCTCCAGAGACTGTGAGGTAAGGCTCTAATTTGGTCCCGCTTACCCCTTGTACACGACCCCCCCCCCCCCCACCATCCCTTCTATCCTACCCGTATGCCACTGTCTGTTACCCTTATGTACAGACGGTGACCGTGTTAGGTGACCTAGCAGCCAGGAGTGAGAGTGGCGCTTTGCGTTGCGTGCTCTCAGCAATGATGATAAAATTATGCCTTAATGTTTGAATATTCAAACTCACACCACTGGCAGGCATCACTTGTGGTTTTCAGGTATGCAAAAATCTCCAAGTAAAAACTGCCAGGAGAAACTTTGCGCAAAAGACTTTCTTCATGGAAAAAAAAACCTAGAAACTTTTCAGCTGCATTCCTAATAATCCATAACTGTTGTATATTACATCATAGTCTAGCATTTACCTGTGTTTACTCTCTCTGAGGGACCTCTTCATCTGGATGTACCTGTTCCTTGATGTTTAGGTGATTGCAGGGGCAGGTATGGATGTTGACTTCACCATCATCTCCCCCATCGGGTACCAGCTGACCTCAGAGTTCCGCAAGTCAGACGGGATCCACACGTGAGTGATAGCTCCTTCCCAGCACAATCTCCAACACGTGGTCCTCCATGAATTTGCTTATTTAATGAGAAGGCTGGTTAATGTTATACGGCCATGGATGACTGTCTGCCAGTTTCCCATCCCCCTCAAACCATCCTCCATTTTGAATCTTAGTGACTGTGTTTCAGTCTCCTTTTAAATTCTGTTAGTCTTTTTTAATTGGTTGACTGATGTGTAGCTGTAATTTACTCTCTTCTCATTGGTTCACTAGTGTATAGTAGCAGGTATTGCTAATGGAATTGTCTCTCTTTCTTTCTCTTGTGTTCACCCTCTCTTCTTGTCCTCACTGTCCATGCTTCTCTGATGATGACCTTATCACAGGGTGGAGCCCACAGAGGAGGGAGACTATAGGATCTGTTTTGACAACAGCTTCAGCAGGTTCTCGGAGAAGATGGTGTTCTTTGAGGTGATCCTGGAGGGGCCAGGGGGGGACGCAGGGGGAGAGGACGACTGGGCGGACATAGCGGAACCCGAGAGTCTGCTGGAGTACAAGCTGGAGGACATCAGGGTGAGAAGGACACCAAGCCCCCACCAACTTTGAATCTCTTAACCCCTCTTTCTGATTAATCTCCTACTGCCCCCCCCCCCCCCACAGGATTCCATAGACTCGGTTCACCATCGCCTGGAGCGCAGCCGGCAGATGCAGATGTCTCTGCGCGTGTTTGAGGCACGTGACCGCAATCTACTGGAGGACAACTTATGGCGTGTTTCCTTCTGGTCCTGCGTGAACATGCTGGTCCTCCTAGGCGTGGCCTTCACCCAGGTCTATACGGTACGTCGCCTCTTTGACGACAAGAGGAGGCTGCGTACGTAACCCCACACCGCCACCTCCCACCTTTGCCACAGCCATGCCCAGAAGTGGGACTTTGGGTAGGAGACAGGAACTGTCATTCAGAAGGATGGGTGAGCACTAGAGAGGAAATGAGGTATGAGATTCACCTTTTCTCTTTCCTCTCATTGGTGGAGACCTGCCAGTTAAATCTGAGGCATAAACACCCCCAGGAGCTATGACTCCCCACGTTCGCTACAACACTGCGGTGATGGTTTAGCGACTAACATCCACTTTCTCTGCCTCACCTGTCTGCACTGGCCAGTCTCTGTAAATCTTCCCAGTGTGCTTCTCTGTAAATCCCTCCTATCATGCCGCCCCTGGACACATATCCAGCCAATGGGAATAATCACCATGTTTACATTTCTTTCATCAGCGATCCCTCATTGGTTGGCAGTTCTATTTCCTGCCTCCTTAGGCCCGCGGTCATTGTCATATTCTTAGAAGATTTTTTCTTTTTTTTACGTCCCTTGGAGCTCTTCTTGTCCCTAATGAAGACAGAGTTTTCAACTTTCACCATTATTTTTAGGCATTAGAAAATTTTACATGGAGCTGAGGTACTTTTTAAATTGTGTGTTTACTATATGTAAGGACCCAATTCTGTGATTAAGACTATCTGCACAAGTGTGTGTGTTATGGATGTATGTGGTACTAAAGGTGTGACTTTTCATGATTTAATAAAGTTTTAGTAGAAAAATAAGTTCAGTCTCAAGTTTATTTTAGCTTGGATGTAGCTTTTGAAACCTCCCAGGGAGATGCTTTTGCAGGTTTTTTGCCAGTTAATGGTAGGTACGTCCGGAGTATACTTTCTTATATGACTTGTCATATAGGACCCAGCACTAAATTTGCACAGAAGGGTAGGAAGCCAGCTGGAAAAGCAGAGGCCACTAATTTAAAAAGTAGTATATTACTAAGAATCTACATCCATCAATCTATCCTGCATTTGTTGGTTGGCCCGAAGGGAGTATAGGGTAGGAATCATAGTGTGTTGATGATGTTGGCTGTGGTTACAATATTTAAGGTAATGGGTTACTGTCCGGTATGGCAACAAAACCAGATTTGCTTCACAGCTACTGAATTTTTTTCCAAGATAAATTTGCTCGTGAAGGGCAATATTTTCCTGGGTAGGGACACTATGTCGACTCACCAAGATTATAAATGGCAGTTAATGTTTGCTTCGCTAAGTAAATCCCAGGGTAGTCTTATAGTGCTTGTGTTTTTTTTTTTTTAAACCAGGAAACTGAAATTGCGTCAAGTATGAACCTTTTAATCATTTCCATGAGTTTCATTTTCACAGCACACACATAAATATCAAATCTACTACTAGTGAGCAGAATTGCCTTCTTAGACACCAGATTTACTTTAATATTTGGGTCTGTCAGAGCTCTTTTGTGGTTTGGTCATATGGTACAGATACTATGAAGCAGCTTCAGTGCAGAACTCCTCTGAGCTTGCAATCATCAGTAGACATCGACCCACAAAAAGCTGCCCTTAGGTGCCAGCGATTGTTTCAGACCAGAACTACTGCAGATAGACATGAGAATAAACCCAAACCCCCAGGATGCCAGCGCTATTCACATGCCATTCAATGTGCAAAATGTAGAGCAATGCCCTTGATTATTGGAAATATAAATTTATACCAGTCCATATGACAACATATTGATGACAAGAGATCTAACGTTTAAAAAAATATATATATTTATATATATATAATGGCTTGATCATACACATATGTATATAACTTGATTCATATCTTGGGTCATTTCTTAGTTAATTAAATCATGTATTGTTAAAAAAAATTAAAATACTTCAAAGAATTTGCATTTCAGTGATTATCACTTCAATACAATTTGGTGCATCCAGTGGCGTGGATTTTTGAATCCTGGTATAGAAGGAAACCAAATCTGTCTTCCTCTAAAAATCTTTGCATGTTTTTGGCTGCTGTAGTCGTGGCACCTCTGAGTTCCGGTCGTATTTCCTTCATTTAACAATTCTTACAGTGTTATGAGGTGTGTCCCGCCTATATCCTGGGTCGGTCTGTTCACCACTGGTTCCGAGGACCTGGGCGCCTGTTCAGAGTGATGAAAGGACAAAAACTGAAATGCAAATCCTGCATGTCATGGATGCAGGCAGCCCGTGAGGGTGAGTTTAATCACTGCACAGTGAGATAGGGTCAGATCCACACGTTTTGGGAACAGGCCTTCAGAGGTGCTGTTAATGCAAACCCAAAGACCTCGTCTGTATTCATCACAGTGCAGGTCAAAGATCACTGTGAAGCAAAGTTTATCAGACTAACCTGACAGAGCCTTGCTCTTCACCTCCCTAGCATTTAATCTCACGTGATCCAATGACACCCTTGATCGGTGAAGAACTGGCTATAGTTTGGCCCTGAAAGTAATGTGTTGTTTGAAGTGGTCCAACCCCTTTTTGTTTAACCTGTGATATACCATATCTTAGTGTTTCAGTACGAAAAGTTGCAACAAATCTTTCTGGGTTCTGTGCTTATTACACCATCATGCATGCAATGTTGGTCATCCACAACAACACACTCAATTTAATTTCCAATTTCTTTTGCCCCAATATTCAAATGTCAAAGAAAATATCAAAGGACCGTGAACATAAACCAAACGGCTTCGCTGGTTATTCATGACGATCTCATATGACAGCTCCTATTTAAAGGAACCAATGATGCTGCTGTAATCGATATCACTGCCAATTCTGCAGAATTTGCAGAGGTGGGGGAAAGCTGGCTTCAAGAAAACCTATATGAGGGGATTATCCCAGAATGTCAATCACTTACTGATTTTAGCCCACACAAAGTCATACTGTAATCAAGCTTCATTTCTCACTCACCATTACAGTATAAGACGCATGATTGGCTGGAAAGACTGCTATAATCACAAGAGGTTGGCGATGCTTTTATGACGGGGGGGTGGGAACACCCTGAACCTAGGATATTCACCACCACTTTTAGTAAATCTCACCCACCACCCAATCACTGTCACAACGGTGGAAATGAGAACGTGATCAGACCAATCAGAAGTCATCTCAAGCCTGGATGGTTGCCAGGGCATCAGGTAGCAAAGGCCGTGCTGAGTGTCTTAAATGGAGGGAGACGAAAATACCAGAAAAGAGGTAGGACAACAGGGTAAGATGGAGAGAGAGAAATGACACAGAGTAGACACCAACCACCATAAGCCATTCCATTTATTGTACACATTAGCTTTTTATTAATGCTCATTTCATTCATTATTTGTACTCAGTTATTCAGTTCCAGTCAGAATGAGAGGCACTTAAGTCAGGAAGCGTGTCCGGTTCTCCGAGTGGGAAGCCTGGGTAGCTCGTACACCACCTCCATCTGCATTTATCTGCACATTCTACCTTCAGGAAGGTTCTCGAATTAACCTCTGCAGGAAATTACCGACCATAAATATAAAAACAAAGCCTCAGTAACACCGAGATCCCCGATACCCTGGCCAAGGCCGGCCATCATCCTGCTCTCAGACTCTGTATCTTCACAGGATGTTCATCGGCCCACGAAACCTAAACTCCTCCCACCCATCTGCAAAAAATGTAACAAAATCACACGCACACTCGGAGGGGGGCGGGGGTTCTTTCTGCCAGTACCTCCCTTTGAAAATCCTTAACTAATTCCACAGGACTGCACCTGTATTTACACAGTGTCTTAAAGCAGGGCATGCACAGCAAAATGGCCATTTTCCCCACCCACAGGTTCAACCCACCAAATCAAACAGAAAACACCTAGAATGTCTGTCAGAATGCCCACCTTCCCAAAAAGCCCAAATGAACAAAAGGGGAAACAAAAAAAAAATCAGCACTTAGATGTTCACTGATCATACCCAAGACATATCTGACAGACCCTTTCTGCTTATAAAGCTTTTGGTTTTCTGTGAAATTTGTGCAGGATAACAGGCAAGAGATCTGAGACCGTTGCCCCAATGCCAAGAATGATAGCGGTATGATGAGTTTTTAAATGAAGGGTGCGTGGGGGGTGCCTCAATAGCCTTCACTAAGGTGGCGGACCTGGACAGAGCTCTCAGAATTCCGCTTTTGACAAAATAAATCAGCCTTGGTATAAATAACACAAAAAGGGTTACAAAAATCTCCATTTCCACAGGAACGTAACCACCAAAGGGGTCTACTTAGCCATTTCACAAGTGGTTTCCACCCCCTCCCCACCCAAAATTCAATCCTCGCCCACACCCCACATTCCATTTAAAATCACGCCCCCAAACTCTCCGGCACTTTCTGGTAACAGGTTTGGATCCCATTTTGAAGTTCCTGGTCACTTCACTTTCTGTCAGGGCTCTGACATCCCATGAAGTAAAGTACCCACCCCCCCACCTTTACAGGACAATCTCAAAAGATTTACATCCCCTGCTTATCAGTGCAATGAAGTGCCCAGAACACGCAAAAACAGTTAGTTTTTTTTTTTAACCATGTTATGTTAATGTTTCAGAGACTCACGGGTCTGTCTACATCCACACGCACTTTCTCCATGAGGCGCCAGGTTTCACAGACACAGCCATTAAACAATCCGGAACTTTGTATTGCCTGTTTAGTTTGCAAGGGGAACACCCTGTTTGTACAGGGGGCTGCTTAATACAGGAAAACACCCCTGAATATGACTGTAAATCTGTGCTGAAGCACCACAACTTATTTTAGTCACTCCTGTGCTACAAATGTTAGTCTTTTTTGCCTTGACTGTATAAATTGCTTTAGGATATATGCCAAGTATGACTTGATTCATTTTCAGCTGCAGTTCAGTCAGAGCTTCTGACTGGTCTACACCGCTAGCTCACCTGCTCTCTGATTGGTCGTATTGTGTTCTTATTGGTTGCGTGATTAAGGGAGGGGCAGGAGTGAGCTTCCCCTGTTTTACAATGCAATTATTAGACCTTAAAGCTAAATACAACATTGTAAAAGTACATTTTTCCTGAAATACAAAAGGAGGGGGGAAAACAATTTCCACAATAACAGTGATTTCCAGTATGACTTGAGTTAGAAAAATCAGTGGGGGGGCATCAATGGCTAATGTATCTTTTTATACAGATCAGACAGAAGTGGGAATAAATGGAGGGTCATAACTGTTATGCTGCAAAGACAATCTGTAATTCTGTACATTTCTGCACAAGGAGGTCGTCCGTAACCCTGAAGACGACGCGCGGCACAGTGACTGTTTGCATGCTTGCGTGCGTGCGTGTTTGTGTGCACGCACGTGTACGCGCCCCCGCGTTCACAGCCGCCGTCCCGTCTGGCCCTCTCTCGGCACCCCAGCCCCACCCTCAGGCCCTGGGGCCTAGTCTAGTAAGGACGGCTCGGAGGGGCGGATTATGGTGGGCCGAAGGGGGGCCCCAGGGGGTCTCCGGCTGCAGGGGAAAGAGAGTGAGAGACAATGAGCAGGCAAGACCAGAGGGTCGGAGCGAGGGATGGGGGCAGGTGATCAAACGAGAGGAAGGTGGAGAGAAAACACCTAGATTCCAGAAAACGTCAAAGTCCACCATTGCTCAAAAGCTGAGTGACCAATCATAGGACAGAACACCAGTATGGGGCAGGACTCACCTGGGGACGCCGGGGGGCAGGCTGGGGGGAACACGAGCAGGCCGGGACGGGATCAGAGGGGGGGCGCTGAATGGGTCCTGGTTGCCAAAGGTATTGATGGGCCCTGGGCGGGAGGGGATGGGCGGTGCCCCAAATGCTGGAGAGGGGTTCAGAGGAGGACCTGGGGTGGGGCCCCTCACTGCAGGGGGCCGGCTGGGAGGGGCGGCCGCTGCCATAGGTCTGCGCTGGGAGGTAGGACTAGAGAGATGTACGGGAACACATGAGCATAAGACATGAACACGACGCGCGTATACGTGTGCGTGTTCACGCCTTGCGAGTATCCCCACCTGGGGTCCCTGTGGATCCAGTTGTCGTTGACGGGCGGCGGCAAAGGTGAGGACACTGTGGTGGTGGTGATGTCCCCGATGATCTGCAGCGCCTCCTTCAGGGCGTGGTACATGCGCAGCATTTCGTCTCGCTTCTGTGCCTGGTCGGCCGACTCCTCCATCAGCGTGTTCTGGTCGCCCGACGAGTACAGGTAGGCCAGCAACTCCGAATGGATGAAGTCCTTCGCCTGTGTACGATGGGGGGGGGGGGGTGTCCAGAAAGTGTGAGCTTTCCTAAAATAAGTCCACCTGCCTAGGCCTTTGTTGACCTTTGCGTCCCCCCCCAACCCGCCCATCCCTCCAGTGCAGGCAGGCCCTGACACTCACACTGTTGATCATGGTGTGCATGATGGTCTTCGGTAGAAGGTCCCGGATGGTCTTGTTGACAATGCTGCTGTAGGAGTCCACCAGGTTGCGAATGGTCTCCACCTGTCGCTCCAGCTGAGGGTCCATAGACAAGGTGTCGACTGCAGCATCCTCATTTTCCGGCTGAAAGGGGAATGAGATGTGCGACTGAGTGAATCTCAGGACAAAAGCAAGATCCATGTTACTCAACAACAGCTGGAGAACAGTATAAAGAGTTAAACTGAAAGTGAAACCGTTTCAAAATCAAAATCATATTGGAGAGTAAAATACATTAAACATTTTGCATTTCACACCCAAGATGTGTTTCCCCTTCATTTCACACACCAAGTTTGTTATAAGGTTTATGTATAAGCAATGTTGCCCTTTTGGGGTTTGCGTTTAATGTACCTGGTCCTTTTCAGGGTACACGCCAGCTCTGAGGAAAGACGCTTTCCAACTGTCCACGTCCTCCTGGGACTCGCAAGAGAGCTCGATCTGACGCAAGTCCTTATACACGTTCCTGTGCACGAACACATGGCAACTCACGGTGAGATGGTTCTTTATAAACAGGCATTGGGATTGACTGACCACACCCAGGCCAAACAAGACAACAGTGAGCTCTTTGTCTTGTAAAGGAAGCAGCAAGGCGGCGGCTGACCTTTGTTCCGTGTTGAAGATTCCGAATGTGTGCTTGTTGGACATGAAGCCCTTCTCCACGTCCCTGAGCTTCAGGTTATCCAGAGGGAGCATGTACTTTTTCTCTTTCTCCTGTAAACGCACCCACCCAGAACCACCCAAGAATGTTATGCCGTGACCGTGGCTCAAATTTGATTGGTTTACCCCACCATCCATCACTACACGCACCTCCTCATCTTTGTACCAGGACAGCGACTCAGCAGTCAGCACAAACCAGTACTCCTTGGAGCCTCCCTTCATGATGCTGATGTTGATGGTGAGCCAACCTTTCCTGATCACCTGTCCGGAGAGAACGGGGCACGGCCAGGGGGTTGGGATGGCATGGTTGGTATGGGAAAGGGGGCAGAGGGAGGTGAGATGCCATGATGTTGATTCTGGGAGAAATTATCACTCCTACTTCATGCCCTCAATCCAACTAACTCCTTGTAAAGTTAGCCATGATTAACCCTTTACCTCCTTCCCTGCCCACCAAGAACCCTCTTATACATATTTTTTAGACATGCTGGCAATGGAATCAGGTGGACCCCAGCATACTAAAACGCAAGCATACACCTGAGCTTGGTTACTGCTGAATTAGCATTGAGGGAAGTCCTCAGAAAAGTGGAGTGATTGCACAATGCTACTTAAACTAAGTCTTCCTTGTTACCCCATGAAAAGTAAGTAGATAACCTCACTACTTTAGCAGAGGTGTTAGGTCACTGAAAATTCACATGGTTAACAGGAGTGTTGCCAAATCAAGGTCATCCTAAGGCCCGTGTTTAAATTTGCAAGCAATATAAAAATGGTTAAAAATGAAGATATTCTCCATCGCTCAAGTACTTTCAAACACAAAGAAACAACAGTGAATTCTACACTTTCTGGGATCTCTGCTCCTTCTTTTATCGTCATTGGTCGACCTGAGGCAGTCGACCATGAGATGTCATGTGACCCAGACCGAACGGCCGGTCCACAGCCTGAGGTTAGGCGACAGTAAATCAATAACATTGAGCGTTAGGGTCAGTAGAAGCTAGCCTATGGGGCAATTAAACAAAACAAGCATTGTTAGTGACACAGACAGGAGAGACAATGTAACCTGTTGGGGTTCTTACTTTCGTACATATTTCCTGTTTAAAAAAAAGAAAAGAGGCAAGGAGGGATGGGGGGGCGGGGCTAGGGAAGGTAAACGGAACAAAAACATAAAAAGCTAACTGAGCCAAGAGTTTGCCTTATGCAGGGTATGCGTCCTGTTTGGAAACATAACTCAAAGTCAACTGCTTTTTGGGACACTGGCAAAACAGGAAATATGGCAGCAGAGTTCTCTTTAGGACAAGGAATTGCTCAACCAGAACACAGAGTAACGGATGTGAGAATCGATTAACTACTAGCTACTGTCAGAGTACAGAAAACCACACGGAATAAACCTTCACCGTTCAGGTGTGATATTGTGCTTCAAATCCTTTAATCGGCTCATGTCTTAGGGCGTCTAATCTTGTCCCTAAACTTCCACATAGCAGCAAATCCACAGAGTTTTGTTTACCGTTCTGCATGGGCAAATAGCCCCTTTTTAAAAAAAACCTTTAAATGGGAAGGCCAGGCGGTTCCGCTTTTCTTGTATTCCACCCAACAGAAACCACTGTGTTTACCTCGCCATTCTTGTGGCCCACAGTCCGGATGAACCACTCCAGCAGATCGGCACAGATGGAACAATCAGATTCCTCCATTGTGACTGGCTAGATGGCTCTGCTTTGAGCATTTGATTGGTCAAACACCCCACCAATCCGAAGAGCAAGGTAACCAGAAAGCTGTCAAGTTTCACCTCTGTAGGATTTACAGCATGGACTCATTCAGTTGCAGCCTCCGATGCTCATCTAGGACCAGTTGAATTGAAACTGTCCTGCTAGCAGAGGCCAAAAACCACAGCCTGCAGCATAAACCAGTCTGAAAGTGAAATTATCATGGCTAAGCCTTAACCTTCTGTACACAGACGAAGCATGGCTACAGTGACAAGAACATCACACCTGAAGGATGGGCAAGAATGAAGGTGTGGAGATTAATGACTGCAGTAACAGCAATCATTACGGAGGGACAGACCAAAAATTTTAAATGATTCCATTGAAATGCACATTTCAACCCAGCAGCCAGGGCTGCTTTCTCTGATTACGTTGGAAGTTATGAATTGATAAACAAAATGGTGCACATGCAAAGATGGATAACACAAAACTGAACTGTGTCAAGTTTGCCCCCCCCCCAATTTCCCAAATCCGTCACTCCCTCTGCCCTTGTTACAGTAACAGCAGCACTTCACAAGGCAAACTCTGACACAGACACCCAGGCAGGACACCAGAGGGCACCCTTGTCAGGATAACTGAGGCTAGGGCAACACCAGACTCCACTACTAGGTGGCACAAGCTCTAAGTGCATTTCACTTTCGCTTTTCATTTTTAAAATGACATTAGTAGTTGTGCATCACAGGCCCGCTTACAGAAATTTCATTTCTTCTTTCAACCAAGACATTATTTCAAAGAGATTCTCACAATATCGTGAACTGATTTTATTGATTGATGGGTGAATAAAAAGAATTCCACTCCAACAGCAAGTGAAACCAAACGCAACGTAGATATTGCAATAAAAGTTAGCCACATCTAACCTACAGATTAAAAACTGCATCAATTACAATGCTGTTAGGATAATTTTGCTCAGAGCAATTACGGTGTATACTATTACCAAATTAGTGGTAATGGAGATAAGTAGCGTAATTACGGTTGTAATTGTATTCTCCATTTCAGTCGCTAAGTTATTTGGAACTCTACCTGATCGTCTTCCATGTCCGCCAACCTCTTAAGCTGCAGGACAGAAGGCAAATATGACCAAAGAGGTAACATTTGTTTTTTTTTGTTTTTTTTTAAAAAAAAAAAGACGTTGCCATGGTAGTACCTTGTGCAGGAGTGGTGATAGCCAATCAGCATTACCAAAAGAGACTGGGACCATCTCTTTGGCACTGATTTGGTTTTTTGGTTGGTTCAAATGTCCCATAACAGTACATTGTAAGGCTGGATCATTAAGCACAGAGATTTTTCCTGCAGGGCCCAATGTGTTCCTAAAATGGTGAATGACACCCCCCCCTCAGCTCAGATGACTGCCCGTAAGGCCTCAGGTTTCCAGCAAAGGTGACCACCCCTGAATGGCCCACGACCAGGATGAGGCCTCTAACAGGGGCAGTATTGGATAGAGGGGCTTATAGGTACTCACCAAAATCTCACCCTGTTGGGGGGGGAGGGGGCAGGGGTAGTCAAGCAAATTAAATTACAGAAGAAAGGGAAGGGAACAAGCAAAAGAGAGAATTGGTGGGGGGGGGTGAAAGAGAGAGAGAATAGACGGGGAGAACAAACATGCCAGGCATGTGAGAGGAGAGGGGGTCAAGAGAGAGAATGGAGAGCAAAAAAAGCAAGAGAGAGCAACACAGTTACATGCGATTAGATTAACCCGAGGGTTTCAGGCCTCGTCACATTGGTCGGTCCGTGCACATTTCTAATAATTACCGTAAAGGCCAAAAAAGAAAGAGGCTGATTAGTTTTTGCTTTGCGGAGTGCAGTCATGCCATTCGGTGTGATTCATGCAACAATTGCGATACAATCATGAAAAAGAGATTGTGAGGAAGGGGGGGGGTAACAGGGATTACTGCCAAATATGCATGTTGGAACAGGCAAGTACAACATTCTCTATTCTGGATACACTTACGAGGTCAAACAACACAGATTGGTGGTGCATTGTGGGATATGGGGTTCCTGAGCCAGTGAAGACTGTATGACAAGTGGGTGGGACAGGGATTACAGTACCAGCAGTGTTAAACTGGGCCAGGATTAGGCTGGTTTATGTCGACGAGATGGTGTAAGAAGTACCCAGTGGAGAGGGGGTAGCAATGAAATTTGGGTTAGATAAAAGCAAGGGGTAAAATGCCGTACCAGGCGTAAGGGAGCGAGGGAGTGATTTAAAGAGCCCTTTGGTGAGATGGGGGGTGAAGGGGCGGAATGCGTAGGGTACCTGGTTGGGGATGGCCCTCTTCTTGTTCACGTGTGTGCTCCTCTGCTGGGCGCTGTGGGGTGGAGGGGAATTTCCAGAAGGAAGGCCGAGTCAGGATTAGTAATACCACACAGAGATATGGTGAGCATGAGTCAACCAGAAAAAAAATAACAGGGATTCAAGTGCTCTTTGAAGTACCCTTTATAGGCAACAGATACACATACAGCAAAGAGCAACTGCATTGTCACTGAGGAGAGCAGTTTGTTTGTTAAACATGTGTAAACTGAAAATGAATGTTTACAAACCCAAAAAGCAAACAAATCATAAAAATCTACATTCAAAAAGGTTTGGGGGCAGAGATTGGGCTGGTAGACAGATCACTACAGTCACTGTTAGACGGTCACTACTCCCAGGGTGGGATAGGAGGGGTGGGTCTCAGACGGCCCACCTGTTGCTGCTGTACCCCAAAGGGGGGCTGTCGTCCATCCTCCTGAAGTCGAGACTGAAAGTGACGAGAGCGATTAGCCCCCACGCCACTCAGAACCAGCCGTTACCCCATGCGCTTAACCAAAACCAAAGGCCAGTCAAGGAACAGCCAACACACTCAGGCTAAAGTGGCTGGGGAGGGGGCATCTAACCCCATCATGTCACCACAAGCATGCTTGGGTGACTCGCTGTTAGTAGGGGTGCAAGACCGGCTACGAGGCTCACTGCCATTAGCCACGCTGTTTCCCCCCTGTGATGGCATCACCCATCGATTCAATGGTCTATCAGACTATATGGTAGTCTACCAAAATGACGCAAAAACCCAGGGCCAAAAAAAAAAGAGTGAGGAAACAAGAGGAGTTCCAATGCAATCAATCCCAGCTATGAAAATGCAGTTTCCCTGAGCATCATCGTAGCATGCAAGGAAACACTCAGAACTTTGCGGATACACCGGCAAGCAAATTGAGATTCAGGCAAATGAAAATGAATTTTGAACAGCACTTCCATAGAAAAAAATATGTTCCAGTTCAAAAAGACCATACCTGACATTTTTATGACGTTAAACCAACAACGGCTACAAAATCGATGGTGGGGGTGGGGGGAGCAGGCAGGCTCTATATGGCACTTTCAATTGAATTTCATGCTTGGTTTTAATGCATGAAAAGGAAGTCATGCTTACAAAACAGTTTCTGTAACTGGATTTGTAGTTGACCATCAAGCCCTATTAAACCAAATAAACAGATTCACACGTAATTCAGTGTAAGATGAAATGAAGAGAAAAACAAGTCTTCTCATCTCAACTTGAGGCAAAGGCTAAAAGGCAAGAACTATTAAATCCATATTAATCGCAACAAGCCCATGCATGCTCATTCCAGGTGATGGAGCTGATGGTTGCGGACTACAGGATATCTACACCAACATGATGAGATGACTTGTACTTTGTGGCTGATAAAATCTCCTAGAAGTCTCAGCTTTGATGGCAAATTACGTCAGATGGGGGAGAAGGCGGCGCTGGTGGGATCTGGGGGCAGCAGTGGCTTAATGCCCACCCTTCCCCCAGGCCCTGTCAGAAGCTCAAGTCCAAACAAGCTTTAAACTAGGAGATGCAGATGCAGGAAGGCTTTTGGGATATTAGTGGATTTTCCTGCAGCACAGGGCAGAGTGCAGGGCTAAGGGAAGATTTGGTGGTGGGGAGCAGGGGGGGTTCACATACTTGGCAAAACCAATGAAGTCTTCATGATTGGTGTTGATGTAGGATAGTTCAATGTCAATTAGAAGCAGAACCTGGTAAAAAATAAACATTTGTATAAATTAAATGCTTCTTTTGAATTTCTGAAAGGTTTCTGCCCCCCCTACCTAATTTACATAATTTGCCCGCCCCCCACTTATGCCATCCTCCACACCAACCTCCTGAAATTCAGCCTCCGCTATCTCACCTGGTCCTTGGTCTTGCCTTCTCTCTCTCGGATGTATGTGCTCACGATCTTCTCCGTCTCCTCTCTTAGTCGGGGGTAACTGCCCAGCTGCAAGAGAGGGACAGCACTGCACGCACAGTCTCTGAAAGTGCTCTCTCTCTCTCTCTCACACACACACACACACACACACACACACTCTACAGCAATTTGTCCTAACAAAAGGAAAGCAACAACAACTACAGCATGTTTAAAAAGCATACACATGCATTGCAGCCTGGAGGACAGGAAGGAATCACCGTCAGCTTAGAATGACCTGCTTTCCAGAGTGCTGCTGTTGGATCAAGACTGCTGGTCTGAATAAACAGCATACCCCAGCAAAGTCAGGAGAAAGTCAGGGGCCTATCAAAACAGGGTGACCTTTCCAAGATGACAGCAACCTTCAGTTTGGCTTAATGATTGTTAGTGGGAAACAGATAAGAGAATTGGAGATCATAAGAAGGGCAGTTGCACGGTAGCTCAGAAAGTAGAGATAGACACCCTTTTCCCAGGATTCCCTCAACTAAAAATATAACAAGTGTGTCCTAACTAGGCAACGGAACGCTTTTCATTGGCTATTTCGGTCTCCTTCCTCCTCCTCGAGTTTATGCGGTTGCACAGCGATTCTAAAGTCATCGAAGGCAGCTACAGCAAAGGCTCTCGGCAGTTTCTAATGATTATGCGCTTGTGTCCTTTGCAGCCATAATGTCCCACGTGCAAGATGGACTATCGTAATACTGAACTGAACCAGAAACTGCCAAGGACAGGAACCCGGAGAACACTAATGGCCGCGCTACCTGTTCCCACTCCCAAGCCACTCACCTAGATGTGGGCTGAAATGAGGTCACTAAGCAGAGCAGAAGCACTGAGAAAAAAGCATTCGCTCTGGGACCTGTGTCCCCATTACCAAACTGAGACGTTCACATAGCTCCTGCTCATCCTGGGTGAGCACAAACTAACCCCTCTCCTCCCCCTTCACTCACTCCCCAACCCAGGACCTCCTCCCCCAAAATGAGGTTCTGTACTGTTACACACAAAAGCACAAAAACATGACAAACTATGGCGGCCAAAAAAATGAGAGGAAGTCACAAATGAGCATGTTGATTTTGTACGGGTAGACGGGACAACTTTGCGATACCTCAAGACAGGACAATGTAGCGAGGCCTAGCGCCTTTCCACAGCCTGGTTTAGGCCTGGACCCTGCACATACTGTTAATTCTGTTATCCAGGATGGGGGGGGGATTCAGGGAGAGCCAGGCTTTTGGAAAAGGCCTGAGGCTGTATCAAGAGCACTGGCGATGGATCACATGACAGCACAAGGATGCAAATGGCTGGTAATTCCTTATGGGACGAGAGGCGGAAGGCTGATTGTGAGGGTGCGCCATGCCCCAGGTGCTGGGGGGAGGGGCTATTTGGTGTCACATGTCCGTTTTGGTCAGTGCACCACGATTACCTTGTCGCCGCACTTCCTGACCAGCGCGTTGAGCTCACACGCTACAAGATCCACGCATTTCAAACTGGGCGCTTTCAGTTTGAGAACCTGCTTTCTCACCATGGCTTCGAAAGCCAGGTCCGGCGTGAACAGGCCCGTTCTGAGGCATTAGGGGCCGCGGTGGTGGGGTGGGAGGGGGGTAGGGATTGGGGAGAGTGAAAAGGGAGAAACAGAGAAGGAGAAAGATAAAAAAAAGGGGGAAAGCAAAGTCAAAAATCGAGACATTTTGTTTAGTCAGCCAGCTTGAATGTCAGAAGAGAAGGAAACACGGAAGCTGAGAAGGACCAACTGCAGGTTCTCAAATTCCAGAAGAAACAGATGCAGGAACCTGCAGCCGGACTGCACGATACCCCGGACCCCAGAAAATGCCGGAACGTTCCCAGACCTCGTCTATAAACACAGGCACATCACATCACAGCATACCAAAACATGACACCAGCACACAGGGAAAGAGGCAGATGGGCTGGGATTGGTGAGGGTTGTGGGGGGGGTGGGATGCACTGCTACTCTCTCGGAGGACATCAGACGAGGCCAAACTGATCTGGTTCTAGGAGGAGAATAATAATATGCAATGCTGCCGCCACTCCCACAACTCCCTCCCGCACAAGGGGGCCCCCATCTGGCGGTACCTTGTCAGTGCACTGCCTGACTGTGCTGACGAGCTCCTGAACAACCAGGTCGATACACTTCAGGCAGGGTTCCTTCAGCTTAATAATCTGCCTTTTCACGATGACCTCGAACGCCATGTCTGGAGTGAACAGGCCCGTTCTACGTAGACAGACACACAGGTGCACACGAACAGACACACACAGAT
>JAABNX020000052.1:15483594-15507713 GCA_015163995.2 Mormyrus lacerda | reverse complement strand
GGTATGCATGGGGGATGGGCAGAGCAGAGAGAATGAAACAATGTGAGGCAACGACGTTTTCAGAGGGCGACGGACTGACTGGTTGCAGCTGAAATTAACACTGGTGAATGGTGCCTGAACATAGACAACACTGGAGAGCTGTGTTACCCAGAGGGAAGAGCAAAAAAAAACATGGGGGCGAATGGTGGCCGGAAGAGCTGGAAGTGGTCAGAAAGGAAAGAAAAAGGGGGCAGAATGATGTGCTGGCTTGGCTGTGAGGCGGGTCACTACCCCCCCCCCCCCCATTCCCTGGTACGTGCCTCACACCGTGGACGTTCTTGATAGCATGGCTGATCTCTCGCCTCAGCTCTTTCTCATCAAACACGATCTAGAATGGAAGGACAGAGACACATGGGTTCAGGGCCCGTCACTCAGAGAGTGTGTGTGTGTCATCTGAAGTCCAGGTAGGTAGTTCTTGCTCAAGGATCCTATGTATTCAGGGGTGTGGTTCCTCATTTCTGCTGCGAAAAATGACTGATAAAATTAAATTAAGTACAAGAACATTATTCTTGGAGAAAAGCACTGGCTCTGCGGCAATTACATGAGTGAGGTACCTTAACCAGCTCAAACGGGAAGCGCTCATGGAAAATGCGGTTGATCCTGGCTCCGCCTGACAGCTCCACCGTGTCCACCTGGTTTCCAGATCCTTCTATCCGCTTCTCGAAGTCCACTCCGAACTGCTGCACCATTCTGGGGAAGACGGGATGGAGAAAGATGCTCAGTGTGTGTGTGAGCAAGAGAGAGGGAACAGGTCTATTAATACAGGTAAAAATAAGCAATGGGCTCCCTAATATTCATAATCCTTACTGCAGCACACGCTGATTCCTGTACTATAGCACAGAAAACCACACTGAAGCGGATGATTGATGTGCACCCGTCTGCTGACAGGAACGTGCTCCCCCCCACCCTCACAGCAGGGCAGCGCGGCCCACTCACTGCAGCAGAGCCTTGGTCTTGCGCGTTGGGTCATCGGGCCGGAAGTTCTTATACTCCTCCACCTCCTTCTCCAGGGAGAGCAGCTGGCTCTGGAGCTTGTTGCGCAGGCCCGGCAGCGTGTCGCGGATGTGGTTCGTCAGTTGCTGGGCAGATGGCAAGGGGGAAGTGCCAGGGGCAGGTTACGGGTGTGAAAGTCAGAAAGGCCGCGTTCCCCATTCCCAGAAACTTTATATTTCTGCTTTTGCGTATAATGAGCCAGGATAAATGAACACCCCCCACCCCCTCACCTGGTTGAGCGTCTTCTGCAGGAAGGGGGTGCCCATGCGTTCCGCAATGTGCCTGTAAGCCGGGTGTGACAGAAAGAACTTCCTCTCAGCCGCCAGAGCAGCACGAATGTCCTTTTTCCCGTCAATGTCTTTCTGGCTGCGGTTCACCACTCCAATGTAGCCTGCGGAGGGCAGCAGAGAGCACCATTTATGACTTATGACTGCTTGCATTGGCTCGGGTTCCCCTACGGCACACAGCTGCGTCTTCCTCACCCCTGCGCAGAGGCAGCAGCTTGTTCTCCAGGATCTCCTTGGCATCTGTCCCTTCGTCCATCAGGTCCAGCTTGGTTATGACACCGATGGTGCGCAGCCCTGCAGAAGACGTTCACAACAGCTCAGCTCTGGGTTTTGACGGCTTTGCCCATCAATCATTCAACTGGCACGCTAAACTGGAGGCATTATGACTGGACACGGAAGGATGGGGGCGGGGCTTGGCAGTGTCACATCTGCATCACTGGAAGGCTTGGGAGTACTAGAGAGAGACAAGCATTAGCGTCTAAGCAGACAGTCCCAATGCCTACCCTGGGGGTCGACCTCCTTGGCGATTTTGAGTGCGTCGGAGTTGGCGAGGTCAGTGTTGGCCGGCGTGACAGCCAGGATCAGGCAGCTTTCCTTGGTGATGAACTGCAGCAGCATGTCCCTGATCTGGTGCTCAATATCTTGAGGCTGGTCCCCAACTGCCACCTTAGTCATGCCGGGCAGGTCTATCAGCGTGAGGTTTAGCACTGGAGGCAGGTACAGGTGGGGTTAGAGGTGTAGAAGAGAAAGCATAAGATCCCAGCATGACTAGTGGTTGCCTTGGAGAACATAAGTTTCTTATGTTCTTAAATGTCATGCAAGTCATACCATGCGGGGAGTAGACCCTCAAGTTGATGGGGATGGAGGAGATGCCTTTATTGGAGCCCGTGATCCTGTCCGTCTCAGCCTCAATCTCCAGTCGAACCTCATCGAAGTCCACAAACTTGCGGCCTTTACAGTGCAGAAACTCTGCATATTCTGCAGAGAGTGAAAGCAGGGAGTCAGAGCACAGTAAAATCCCATATGGCGAGACTCTACACTCCAGATGCACTCACGGGGGCATCGCCGAGGAAACGGGAGGAGAGCGGGACAGACCTGCTTTGTTGTTGACCAGCTGGAGGATGAGGGGCCTGCGGGTGACGATGCCTGAACCTCGAGGAAGGAAGTCTCTGGAGAGTAAGGAAAAAGAGGGAGAGAGAGGCCGGTGGCCAAAGTGAGCTGCAGGGGAACCGCAAACAAGGCATGCTGGGAAGACACTTCAGATCCAAGTCCAGGAAGTGCACCCGCCAGAATTGTATCCAATAAGCAGAAGTACACTCAAAACAATATATTTCATAAGAATGGTGCTTTGGCATGCAACATAATTGTCTGTCGCAACTATTTGCAGACAGACAACTTGATGGTTTCCAAAAATAACTCAAAACGGGCAACATTGTGGACATTGCTGTCTAGTGGCAGGGTCAAAGTTCAGACAACAATTCCAATGTTGGGTGTGGCATGGGCGGGTCACCCAGCCGTGCTATTGTGCCAGAGTAATGCATGTAAACTTTCAGGATGAACCAAAGGGGCATGTGGGACAGGTTCGCCTAACCACCTGGCACGAATATTTGTGTACCTCGCCTTGACTTGCTGTGCTGACCTTTAGTTAAAATGCCCAGTGAAATGTATACATTGAACCTGTACATAACAACAGGATCAAGGTGGTGCTTGAATAAACGGAGGGATCTGATGGTGTGGCAAAGTGACATTTCAGCAATGTTCAGGGAGTGGATTTCTCTTGCAGAAATGTATTTTTTGTGCAACTCTACATAAGACCAGCAAATATACACATGAATACATAATGTCAACTGAGGCAAGCAAACTCTCAGTGCAAGAAAAACACATCGTATTAGTGCTAAACAAGACAGTAGAATAGAGTCTGATACAGAACTTCTGATTCTGATACAAAAGCTCTCTTTACGTTAATATTTTATTATATAAATATATATTTATACTTTATTAATATTTTTATTACAAGTAAATACAGATGCAAAAATGTATGCCAAGAAGTCTTTAATAAGGCATCTAGAAACACTCAACTTGGAACAGTAAATCGGTTTAAGAATTTTTTTAAGGCATTTGCAGTTCAGTTTGAATATCTTATCTTATATGCAAGTGGCAAACGCTTAAAATGCCACACAATTTTTCTCTCACTGGAATCAGTGTCACTTACACTTTGTTGCGATAGCAGCCTCTCCTGTATCACAAGCTGTAGCGAGTGCGCAAAACAGCCCAAGCTAGCGACTCTCAAATCATCCATTGCTTTTTTCATATTACTCACGTTGTCTCGCACAATTGCGTGCACTTTGTTTAGTGGGATTTTCCACTAAATTCTACTCTCACCTCTCAAAACTTTGTTTTTACAAATATTGCTACAAGTTGCTATTAAAAGTGTAAAATATTTGCAGATCATCTCCCCCATATCTGCTGTTTTTATGCTTCTTTTGCGTATAACGTCACATCCACAGAGTAGCGAAAAAACTGAGTGGCAGTGATAGTGTTCAGTTTAAATGCGGCAAAAAACACACATCTAAAAAGGAAAGAACCGTCTTGCGATTAATTGTACTAATAGATTTAACACAAAATAGGATCTGTCTGTAGAGACCGCCAAAAACTAAATAAGTATCGAACATGGATCGATCGCATATGGCCGATACCCGATCTGTCAGATATTGGAACGGTGAATCACAAAAAAAAGCTATTTAATGCACAGGCAGTTATAATGGCAACACATGCGTCATAATCGATATGAAATTGGGAATGACGCAAGACACACAGCATCACTTAACATACACGTTAAACCAAACTAACCGGTCTGAAATACACATCCCAGCTTCCCCTGGCAGCCAAAAACATGGACAAAGGTTGATGGGGGGAAAAGCTCAGAGGCAGGGGGGGGTGGGGGGGCATGAAAAACAGGGTATATGTCAGGATGAAGAGGAGGAATGTGGGAGGACAAATGACCACAGGGGCATCAAGAGCAAAACGGAATGAGGGGGACAGTGGTGGGGAGCAGCCGTTAGCTCGAGGAGGAAAGGGGACACGTGACCCAGGAGGGCCGGACAGTGCGACAGATAGAATGCTGGGACAATGCAGCCAGAAAGACCGATGCGACGCTACACAGAAGTTGCTGTTCACAACCGCTGCCGTGTCGAGTGCCGTTTGCCCCCGATGTAAGAACACGTTAAGTGCAAAGAGAGGAGTAAAGCTTCATTACTCAACAGGAGGCCGTCTCAGTCTCTTAACGAGGCTGAGATGCACACAGAGATGGACACGCACGCACGTACACACACACACACACACACACACACACACACACACACACACACACACAGGGTTCCAGCGAGGTGGGCCGCAGGGAATCAGCTGAATTATTGATGTGCTGTAAATGATAGACGAAGCTGCCATCTATTATACATCTCCTCGACCAGAAAGCACAGAGAGGGAAGCAAGCGGGGCACTCAACTGAGGGGGATGAACAGGAGCGTGTGTGTGTGTGTGTGTGTGTGTCTGTGTGTGTGTCTGTGTGTGTCTGCCCGGTACCCCCATGCACAGTCAAGCAGTGATGCAAGAGTGGGGAAAGACAAAGCCAAAAAAACAAACTGCAGGTTTCACTCGAAGACATCTGGATCACTAAGTGACAGGGTCTCATTGTTCAACTTCTGTGAGCATCATTAAACACACACAAAAGATTGATCAACAATCTCACCTTCTAGACCAAGACCAAAAAACGCCAGCAACACAGAGTCCATTAGCCCGTGTAAATTAAGGTTGTTTCCCAGGTGCTGTACTGTATTTAAAATGCGAGACACGGTAGGATAACAAGCCTTGATGTCATGTCCTTCAGGAGAGAACGTGATTAATAAAGCATGAATACATGTGACAAATCAGCAAAACTAAGAAACGGTATTGCACAGAGAACATCTGAATCAAGCATTTGTGTATTTTCAGCTGCTCAATGTTGGATTTTCTCAGCTTGTGTTGTTTTACGCGTGTGTGCATCACAGCTGCAGGGAGCAGCAGTCCCAATGTGTCACTCCACGATTCATTACCAGCACTCCACCACTGAGCCAGCACGTTCTGTACAATCAGTAAGATCAGGAAGACGAAGGGCTCTAAGAGAAGCACTGTATCCCAAACTTCCAAGATGCCGTCTTCACCGCAAGACGCCAGGGAGCCAGATTACAACCCTGCCCAATCCACGCCCATCTGCCTGACACAAGATAAGGCCCACCCTGTGACTGATGGAGTGCCACCACACACACACCCTCACACAGAGGACACTTGGCTGCATATTGACCAAGGGTTCATCACCATGACTGCCATCGATTAGATTAAGGAGCTCGTTCGACTGACACCTGGAGACTCCTTGGACTGGGGCTTCTGGGTAAGGTGCCATTCAAGAGATATCATGCAATCTAAGGGCGCCAAGGAAACTTAATCAAACCCAAACAAGAATGAACATCCGCACTTTCCGGCGCCATGTCTATGACGAGTGAGTGAGTGAGTGAGTGAGTGAGTGAGTGAGTGAGTGAGTGAGTGAGTGAGTCAGAGACAGACAGACAGACAGACAGACAGACAGACAGACAGACAGACAGGAGCTGAGAGTGAGAATCTCCGAAATGGCTACCCCATTCATTCACAGCTTGAACTTCCTGAAAGACCAGAACTCGTCATTGTTCTTCAGAGATATTACATCATCTCTGGGTGTTCACAACAGCTTGCATAGTCTCTCAGTTTACGCGGAAAACTGCAAGATTGCAGATAAAAGTAATGGTTTGTTGGGTCAACTCCATCTTGAAAATGGCAACTTGCGTTACCATGACTATCTTTCAATAAGTGTCACTGATGGCTGCTGGTGTTATTACACCCTTCAAATGCTCTGTGTGCTCTTCCCAAGATGAAAAATGATAATCTGCGTCAATGAGTTAAATCAATTAGGGGAGAATAGCATTAGGCTTGAATTCCAAGAAATCAAGACATTCACAAACAGGACGGAATGAATCATCCTATCACTGGCGAACCACCCACCACCCAGATGATGGAAAACAGGAAGCTGGCAAAGGCAATTAAGTGCTATGTTCAACCCCACCTTCTCAACTGTGAGCATGAAGTAGATTGGCTGCTGGAAAAACAATCATTAAAAAAAAAAAAACAAAAACAGCCATTGGTAGCATTAGGAGGCAACGTGCTGTGCCCCACCCCCGTCTCCAGTGAGCACACAGGCCCAAACAGGAGATGGGACGTTCCACTGTGCAAAATGGAGTAACCGGTCGAGCAAGACTGAGTCCGAGATTGCTGGCTGTCACTTTATCTGGGACGGGATCTTTTCTTAAGCAAAGAGGCACTAACAGAGTGAACTCAGGACCAGAGTGAAAGAAGAACATAGCCAAGGTGGCCTCTGTTGGGGCAAAAAGAGAGATGTGGGCCTTGGGGAAAGAAAAAAAAAAACACAACAAAAGATGGGTGGAGGCAGCCATGGCGCTAATTACACCCAGGGGCTATGTGCAAACCTGCTCGCTCTTCCTCTCAAATCAACAACAGAGAGCAGATCGGCCATTCCCCACCAAGTCACATGACGGCGCGTGTGTGTGTGTGTGTGTGTGTGTGCCTGAGTGCCCGCGAGTCGCAGGTGAGCATTACCATGCAACAACATTTCCTTCTGCGTGAAGGGGAAAACCACGATGACATGACCATGGATCAACAGAATGACCTTCAAAAGTTAAAAAAAAAGACATTAAAATAAAAAATATTTTTATTATATAAAAGACTGTTGTGAACAAATCAGGGTTTTCCCTACGTGGAGGCTGCAAAAATCCAGGAGCTATTCCTGCTGTAATTAGTGCAACATATTAATAACGGTGCAATTAAAAGCAACCACAATGAATAAGGTTAGTGAAGGGTTTGGTTGGGTTTCAGGTGCCCCAGCCAGGTCCTAAAAAGCGGTCGTCCAACAGGTTTTAGGGAATGCTCTTATCTTTACTGACAGCAGAAAGACATGAAAAGCTGGGATATCCTGCTTTTCAAATACATGCCCTATCCCACAGACCTCTGGGTCCAGAGCTGGCCAACCGGGATTTCGAATACATAGCGGGGACCCCAACTGTCAGCCAATCAGCTGATTCTTAACAATGGCGTTAGGGGTGAACTGCACCACCTGCCGTTGCAACCCACGGGTAAAGGCTACATGGTCGGGAAAATAAACGCCAGTCGGAGCGGACTGTGACCGTGCTGTGCCATTACAGCCTGCCCCTCCCGGACCCATCACTACAGCATCACGTTTTAATAGGCTTTTAATCGTCCCCAGTGCAAACATCTGCCCAGCTGGCGTGGAAAGCCCGAGCAACACCTGCCGTACCCGCCACTCCGCGGCAAGCGACAATTACAACCGCAAATTGTCGGACGGTAACCTAGATCGAGAAAAATCTGGGTTAACTTTTGACTACGGCTTGGCCGTAATTGTGTAAAAAAAATGCATGCAATGGCAATGGTTTTTCAAACAAATAAAACACACAATGACCGCGATACAACTGCAGCGGCCCATCAACCAAGGGCTACGTCTGACATGACGGGAGCCCTTAGACAGTCACCCCTTTCGCTTCCCATCCACCCGTACGGAACCCCAACGGGTACGGAACCCCAACGGGTGCACTTCCCACAGCAAGCGGCACCGACCGCCCCGCTCCTTTATCTCCGCCCCCCCCTTCTCTTTTCATTTCCTCGTCCCCGGCCGCTGTTCAACCTGCGTTAAGTGCGTAACTTGTTTTCGTGCATGGCAAGCGGGTTTACGGGAAACAAGCGGGGCGAGAAGGAGGAAACGGCGGAGGAGCCGCGAAAACACGGGCGAAGGAGCATGACCGGAGCGCGCACGAGACCCGCCACCGTGCGGGCTCCGAGTGGCGGCCAGCTAGGGCCGTGTTGTCATCGCGCCCGTTAAGTAGCAATACGCGCTTAATCAGTCAAACTCACCTGCCGACGAAATTCTCCAAAACCGAGCTCTTTCCGGCACTCTGACCGCCGACCACGGCGATCTGTGGCAAGTCCAGGTTACAGCTCTGGCCGATGGAGCTGAAGGCGTCCTGAAGTTTATTTACGAGGGGAATCAAATCCTCCATCCCCCGGTTCCCCATTGCTGCGCTGGGCTCGCCTTGTCTGTCGCGTAGCAAACCGGCTAGCAAGCTAAGTACTCGTGTTACTTTGAAGGCTTGAGTTTCGCCCTACTAACTATTTGACTTCTTTCTTCTAAAAAAAGACAGATGCAGTCAACGGAGAGTTACTTGAAATAAAAATAAGGGTTTAACAAGTCGTTACCGGTAGCGCTAAACAAGACCGATCACTCAATCAAACGGATAATAAAAAAAACTCACTAAACAAAACTTCTATCATCCGGTCAGACGACACCAACCTCCGTTGGTGACTGAAACTCCACCCTCTGTCAACCAAATTCGTCACAGCCATTGGTTAATTCAACTGCTTGTCAACATAGTCTGACCTTTTATTGGTCGTTTCTTGTTCTGTCGTTCAACGTGAAAAGGCGTGGACGTGAGACTTGAGCGGCGGAACTTCGGAAAGTAATCTCAGTGGGAATTCATTATGTCAATCATGGTCTCGGACCCTACAACGCCCTCCCACATCCATTCAAGTCTATATAAAGGTGCCCTATAGTCTCCCTGAACTTCGCTCTGTATTACATATTCTGTAATGTTTATTAGGGAGTTACGAAGTTGACGTCAAAAGTAAATAACAAATGACAACTAGACATCACTTAAGGATGATCAGATGTCAACACGTCTACTAACAGAATTTAAAATGAGTGGCATACAGTTTCAATCAGGATCTCTGCTTCATGCACCGCCCAGTCAGACGGGCTTCGACAGAAAATAGTAATTACAACTTCATTGATCCCCGTGGGGAAATTGTTTTTCACGCCTCCCTCAACTTGCGCTTTGCAGAGCAAGCTGTCCGCGAAGGACAGCCACCTGTTGGGGAGCTGTGGGTTGAGGGCTCAATAAGGGCTCAAGGAACCTGCGACCTTGTGATTACAGGCACACAGGCTTAGCTCACTGAGCCATATGCAATAGACAAAATAAACGAAAATAGACGAAAAATACAAAATAGATGAAACCACATTTACAAGTTGGTATTATACCTGCAGTTTATAGAACTACAAGTTCAAGTTAATGAGCATATTCTGATTTTTGAATGGCAGCTGACGTTGATTACATTTGGCTGTATACGGCCATTATAGCACATTTACTAAACTGCTCCGTTACTACTCAAGATTCAGTGAGGCAAAACTAGACCCACCCGCGTATATTACACCAAGTCAATGTGCTCCTGGGAACGATTTTACAGTCTTAACCCGTCTGTTTATGTTAGTCACCCACAATTTATTTAGGTCTGAAGGTTTGTGCTGAACCGGTATATTTAAAAACAGAATATCAAAACGCTGTTTCCACCTGTCCCGTTTCTGCAGATAAAATCTAGTAAAAAAAAAAAAAAAAAAAAAAAACTCCAGTAAAAAATACGGTTGATGAAACTAAAATACGCTGGTCACTAGGTAGGCGTCGCTGCCTCTCAAAAATACTATTTAGAGCGATTTTAACTTCATTTCCTCTATATGCAAAACTTTGCTCGAACCGCTCGATCATTCATTGTCACCAATCCAAGTGAAAGAGAGGCAATGAGAGGCTGTGTTAACTAAAAGAAAACACTTTGCAGAAAATATGGTGTCTGGTTATGAAAAACGTTGTCACAAATATGCCAATGCATAAAACGTATGGCGTTAAAAATATTAACAAAACAGACTATGTTTTTAGTTCATAACACAGGAATGATAGAACAAAAATTAGCTATCAACCAGTCGAGCAAGTAGCGAAGCGCATTCGTCATGAATGATAATAAAGTTTACTTGAACATATTTCCGGTCACGTTGTTCATACGTAATATAACGTTTCCAATATGGCCGCCTCCTCAGTCCACGATGCCGAGATGAATGTCGCCAACTTTGCCTTGTTTGCTAAGCGAGCTGTATCAGCTGTCCCGCCTCTGGCACTGCGAATAGTGGCGGAGTGTCCGGTGAGCAAAGCCCGGGCATGTGATCTCGACCTTCCTCACTCCACGGTCAACACGCCGGTGTTTATGCCCGTGGGGACGCAGGGAACTCTGAAGGGAATAACGGTGGACCAGCTTGAGGAGCTCGGATGTCAGATATTTTTGGGGAACACTTATCACCTGGGGATGAGACCGGTAGGTGCTTAACGCTCGAATCCCCATTTCCACTTTACCACTTTCCTTCTATACTTCAGCTCAGGTACTGAAATACTTGGGTGGTTCTAAACATGAGCATGAATGTTATGAAGCAGAAAAGTGGATTGAAGATGTCGAGCGTAGTGGTGGTGATTTCTGTACTAGTTCTGTGAATTTTCGCAGGGACCAGAGCTCATTGAAAAAGCAAACGGGTTGCATGGCTTCATGAACTGGAAAGGAAACCTGCTTACGGTGAGCGCTAACGTGATCCCTGGGAACCTGAAGTGAAGTGCGAGTGGAGAGCTGCCGATCGTCATGTTAAGAAAATACTGGCAGGAGGAACTGAGTTGCGAGTGCTATTTCAGTGTGTACAAATACTGTGCGTGTCCAACAAAGATATCCATATTTTCTACCTTCATGCGAGCAGGACAGTGGGGGATTCCAGATGGTGTCCCTGGTTGAGCTATCAGAGGTGACAGAGGAAGGGGTTAAGTTTAAGTCACCTTATGATGGCCAGGAGATTCTGCTCACACCAGAGCAATCCATAGGCATCCAAAACAGCCTAGGTAAGAATTTCAATGTGTTTTAAAGTTTGTTTGAAGCCTGTAATTTTTGGAATTTCTTCAAGAATATGACTTAAAATTTAATCAGATCTATGTCTCCAACAAAACTAATAACATGTAAAATGTTGTTTTTCCATTTCATTTATTGATCAAAATGATCCAGTATTAAATGTCTTTTTTTAAATGTATGTGACATTCAGTTTAAGGCAAGGGAGTTGAGTATTTAAACCAGGGGTCCCCAAAATATGAAGATAACCCAGAGCTACGGTACCCCTACCACTGATGGGATGGGATGGAACGGAGTACCTTCAGTTGTCATTGACCATTTCTGTACATAGAAATTTGCAGTTCCCTAAAGTACATTTTAAATTCAACACATACTCCCCCCTCCCCTTTCCCCTCATATACTCCTGCTCACACAAAGAAGTGCAAGATTAGATACCGCCAATTATAACACAGATTGCCACAGACATAACTAAGGACTAGTGACTGAAAGAGGAAATGAATATGACTGCCTCTCAGGCTCTGACATCATCATGCAACTGGATGACGTGGTGAGCAGCACCATCACTGGGCCGCGAGTGGAGGAGGCCATGTGGCGCTCCATCCGCTGGCTGGACCGCTGCATCGCTGCCAACAAGAATCCACACCGGCAGAACCTGTTCGCCATCATCCAGGGTGGGCTGAATGCTGACCTGCGCAAAGCCTGTCTGGAGGGTAGGGCAGCACCCCATCTTATATCCTAGCACCAATCCCAGAATCCTCCTGTATCTCCAGATTTGCATATTATTGTATGTGTTGTTCCATAGTAGATATCTTCTAGCGAGGCTTGTGTGCTATTAAGCTAATGCAGTACAGCAAGGTATACATGGGTATACTGTGATAAACAAATAAATTTGATGCCTCCCCCGGTTGGGTGAAATGTATGGTGGGAACCCCACACCTTGCATGCTCAATTTAATCGCAGGGTAATTTCATAGCACTAACTTCAAAATACCGCAGTAACGTTTTGAAAACGCCATCAAAATGCTGTATACTGCAGTGTAATGCCTGGAAGGTATGGCAGTATGAAAAATCAGACATCTCCCTAATCTGCTTTTAGCCGAGCTTTATTATTATGAAGAAGAATGATATTTTATTAATTCCCTTTTCTCCTACCCTATCGTGCTCTCTGAGAGTTCAAACTGACAACCTTTCAATCACAGGCACAGAGGCTCAGCCTGCTGGGTCACACACCATCCCCAAAACCATCATGCGTCCAATTTTTCTCATGCTCGACTGCAAGAAATCTTGACTGCAGCCTAAAACCAGCATATTGCTTCCCTTGATCACACTGAAACAGTATGATAAAAGTACTTTGCTGCTGGGATATTGTCTGAGCGTCATACGAACACTTAAGTATTTAAATGTACGCTTTAATAGACAGAGTTTAAAGGCAGCCTTAGAAGTTGGAGAATAAATAGTGTGGACTTAATTCTTGAAGTCTGAAGAATGCATTTGTGTGCGGAGATCCACCATTCAGATTTCAAACCACAAATTTTGTGAAAGCCTTAATCATGTTTGAATGAGAGAATCTTGGAGTTTAGACTCAGAAAAGGCTTGTTGCTGACCACCTGCTCTCTGCTTTCCTGGCTCCCCGACAGAGATGACTAAGCGGGATGTTCCTGGGTTCGCCATCGGTGGGCTGAGCGGAGGAGAGGAGAAGGATGACTTCTGGAAGATGGTGACCCTGAGTACTGACCACCTTCCCCGCCACAAACCCCGCTACCTCATGGGAGTCGGGTATGTGGCCTGGCATTGCGGCTTTCCTCATTAGATCAGCCCTTGGCATCTCTGTTGACCATGACAAAAAGAGACCTCAAGATTCACTTTTCAACATTTATGATTTTATTGCACAGGTGGGGATCAGTATGCAGAAAGTTGTAGAACAGATCATCTGTCATTCTTTTCCAAGTTGATCAAGTTGGCTGACAAATTAGCAATACATCAGAATCAGCAGCAGGTTTTTGTGCCACTCAAAATGTTACTTCAGCCCCAAACCCCAATTGTAGTGACTGTTTGTGGCCAACAGGGGCCCCACACAAATGTGAGGTGTGATTGGTACAGTAGTAAACACCACCACTGACGAAGAACATGGAAGACATTTTACTCAAATATCATTTGCCCTGTGTTATATGAAAGTCACTGGTTCCGTGTTGTATAATGTAATTGTAATGCCTTGTGTTTCCGTCTTTCTGTCGTGATCTGTGTTCTAGCTACGCAGTGGATCTGGTCGTCTGCGTGGCTTTAGGGTGCGACATGTTTGACTGCGTCTTCCCCACCCGCACAGCGGTGAGCCTGTTGACCTCATATCAAATGTGGGGAAAATGTGAGAACTCTCTGTGGAAGAACAATAATCTCGCACGACCTGACGGAGACGTCGTGTGCGTCATTTCCTAGAGGTTCGGCTCGGCCTTGGTCCCCTGGGGGTCACTGCAGCTCAAACAAAAGCAGTACGCAAAGGACTTCCAGCCCATAGACCCAGACTGCTCTTGCGCTACCTGTAGGAGGTAAGTGGAACTGCAGCATAACTATCCTTTTTGTTTTGTGACTGGGGTGGGGGTATTACATTGCTGAGCTCTGCATGATTTATATTAAAGAACTATTCCAAGGGGGTCGTAACCGTGCTGAGGTTTCACAACTAACAACAAGCTAAGATATAGCAACAGGTTAATTGGAAATTGTTAGCTTAACTGCACCTGTTATTCTGTCCGTGTGTATGTGTGTGTGTGTGTGTGTGTGTGTGTGTGTGTGTGTGTGTGTGTGTTTGTGTGTGTTTATGTGTGTGTGCGTGTGCGTGTGTGTGTGTGTGTGTGTGTGTGTGTGTGTGTGTGTGTGTGTGTGTGTGTGTTGTTTATTTATTAATTTATTTTTTAAATCTGTTTTGCCCCGTCCTCTCCTCCCCAGGCACAGCCGCGCGTATCTCCACGCCCTTTTGAAGTGCGACACTGCGGCTCTGCACCACATCACCATCCACAACGTGGCCTATCAGGTGTGTGTGTGTCTGTGTCTGTGTGTGTGTCTGTGTCTGTGTGTGTGTCTGTGTGTATACAGGGTCAAGATCAGAGCCTCGAAGATGTTCCTGGTAGCCTGGGGTAAGATTGTGTGATGTGTATCAGCATGATTGCGAGTGTGCAATTTCACGGTGAGTGTGTGATGTGGACAGGTGGGTGCTGGTGTGCGTCTGTTTCTGGACAAAGGAAACCACCATCAAACAAGTTTGAGTGCACTTTGGTGTGTAATCCAGCTCAGGTTTATGTAACTGTGTCTTAGTGTGCATAGTCTGATCTGTGGTGACGTGTCCCCCCCCCCAGCTGTCACTCATGAGTGCCGTGCGGGAGAGCATCGTGGGAGCGCGCTTCCCCCAGTTTGTTCGGACTTTCATGAGGCGCATGTTTCCCTCGCCGGAGCAGTACCCCAGCTGGGCTGTGGAGGCGCTGGCCTCAGTCAACATCACCGTGGACTGTGTGAGCAAGGATGTGAGAAACTGAGTCAAATGGACAGTACTGGACTCTCCCAAGGAACAAAGCAGCACACAAGTGCTGGGAACCTGGGTACCACTGTTTATGCAAGACTGTATATTTAAACTTTTTAATGTTTTTAATCACTAATATTTTAAATGTCTCCATGGTGGTTGGGTCTACAACCAATGGAAACGTTTAGAAAACGATCAGTATAAAACTCTAAAGCACCTTGTTTCACACACATAGTTATATTCATTCATTATAAATTACCGCATTGATTGATGAAATTACCAGTTGATTTTATAGATTTATACAGATGCGTTTATAGAGATTTAAGGTTCGGCGGGTTTGGTGTGGACGTAGGGCGATTGGGGCAAGTGGCGCTGTTGCCATGGCAACATCGTGCTGCCGACGCGTTTGAGAACGTGCTCCGAAAAGCCTTTGCATGTCCATCTCCACCAGCTACTGTTCCCTGAAATACCAAGAGCTCGACGCTGGTTATGAAGGATTTAAAACGGATTCAATAATAAAATTAACCATAATCGCTTTCGCAGCTACTCTTAAGTGCAAAAGTTTGTGGCAAATTAAGGATACACGCACAGTTAGATGTGCGATATACTTTTTTTTTTTTTTTTTTACTTACAACACGTATAATTATTTCCTGGTGATTTAATAGTTCATATAAGAAGCTCTCTTGATGTCCAGAGGGTAAATCAGCTGACAGATGCTGAATAGCGTCCTAGTCCTGGACCCATTTCCTGCCAACGTTTTATAAGCCCGCGGTGCAGCTATGTCGGCCTGTGACCACCAGAGGGCGCAAATCCAGGGCAGGGGAGGCCTGGGTGTGTGTGGCAGAGCTGTGGCTATCAACGGTATGGGTACCCACGATCAATCTGTACTCCAGCGATCATTCAGTCATGCCCGAGAGGAAATTCTCACTCCTCGGCATCACTTTTGCCATAAAAGTTTAATTATGAGCGCAGCCACTTGGCATCGTGACTCCTTTTACCGACAACCTCAAGTCAATATCGACACTACCTTATTGTAGGCCTAATTGCAGCACCAAGTGCTTTGTCTTCTTGAATTTTTAAAAACTGTGCAAATTAATCGTTATTTTAGTCCCCTTAAGGAAAATGAGTTAGGTTTTGGAGAAATTGCTTATGTGGGCTTGCGCATTTGCACCATGTTTAAGTAGGAAATTTCACCACTGAATTTAAACAAACTTGACGTAAAGTAGCTGTCTTCTTTGCAACAGGCCTGTGGAAGGTTATCTGGGGTCCTTATTGCAATCTTTATCCTCTTGCTTTTTCCAGCGGCAACAAAACGGCCCTTTTAAATTGAAATTTCGTCCCTTTAATTGAGCCGAAATTGGTGTAGGTTACGGCCGCGTTGCTTGTGCCACTGGCTTATCTGGAAAAGCAGTATCTGTTGGGGGGAGGCTTTGCGATGTCACCTCGCATTAAACCGGTGACAAATTAGAAAAGCGTGAAAAGACACGCAGACTCTTTCGGGCCCCCCAGGTGAAGCTGGAGATTTGTTCCGTCACTCAGCTCATTGCTTAATAAGCCTCAAAGGGCGCTCAGAAATTAGTTCAAATATTTGCAAAATTAGGACTTAGCTTACATCTTCCTCTGGTGCAAAATACGTAGGAAACTTCACTATGTGTTATACATGAAGCGAGCAATATGTAATATAAAGTAAATGAACTTATTTGAAAAATTCGTAGGGAATATGCGCGTCGACACGGGCATTTAAATGATGCTGGAGGTGCCGGTTCTTACTCTCCACCACCCGGTGGAGACAGTGCATGGTGCTTATGGCACAAGCCGATGACTTCGGTCAATCTGGAGGCTCCTGAAAAGCAACCAGTTGCGCTTGAGACGCCCGAGAGCGGAGAGGACCTTTAATCCGTGATCGCAGCCGGGTGGTGGGCTATCCCTGACCAGATCATGGGGATGCTCGCCTGAAACCTGCAATCAGCTGGTTAAACGAGGACGGGGGGGTGAGATCGGCAACGGGTTTTCCTTTCCCACTTTATTTCGCACCCACCTCACTGTGTTCAGAGCTGACATGGTGGAGCTTGAGAAGGAGGTTCTGCCGCTGCCGCCGAGGTACCGGTTCCGAGATCTCTTGCTGGGGGACTGGCAAGCGGACGACAGGTAGGAGACAAGTGTAAACTTGTATAGCGGATCGAGAGCAATATCTCATTTCGGATGAGATTGATGCATCCCGCCTCTACATGTCATAAATCGAAATACATTACGCTGCCGTTATTATGTCGACTGTAATAAAAGTTGTTTTTTTAATTGTATCAGCTTTATTAGTCTGTGCATGTTACCAAAGAATCATTGAATACAGCCACAGTGCATTTGTGATCTTCTGTCACATGGCGAGGTTTCAACAGGTTTACGGCAGAGAGCATGGAAAACGCAGCCGTACGTACATGAAAGGTATACACGTAGCGACTTTTGTAGGTGTGCGAGTTTAATAGCGAATTCACTGCCAAAAGGATGAATAACTTTTACCTCGAGAATTGAATATTTTGCAACCGTAATTATGGATTTGTATTCTGATAAATCATGTATGATGGCGTGATACGTTGCGTTATATCACTCTGGCTGGTTGCTCCATCGCTCCAAATCTCAACGCGGAAGGCGAGACGTTTACTCCTGATGTAAATTGTATAAGCTTAGTTTTCTTTTTTTCCCACCCATTATTAAAATGCTATTACATGTGTTTTCTAAGTATCCAAATAAGGGTGGAACCGTTAAACTAGGCAATAAAGTGTTATTGAAGCAGATGTGAGAGGTTTCATACTATCATACAGTACAACGCAAATGACCTCTGCCATCGTAATAATGACGTTTTACTTGACTTTAGGAAGAAATTGGGAGAAAAATGCTGAATTTGTGCTTGTCACTTAGCCTTTGCCTTGCTGGGCGTGACCCTCCCCCCTCCCTCAAAGTCCCAGTTAGCTCCCATCATGGCTGTTTTTCTGGCCACACCGATATTGGGCTAATGAGTAAAAAATATATAATATTACACTTAGGATGTGAGGAAACTGTAAGGATGTAACAATTCTTTTTTTCCACATCTCTGGATTGAAACAATGTTCCTCTTACTGTTCTGTACAATATGCTCACTTGGGCCAGTGAAAATTGAACCTCTGTGAATTTGCGGTGGGCTCTCTGTCACAATATGAGTACTGCCTGGCTGCCGTCTCTCACCTGCAGACCCTGACAGCGTCTCCTCTCACAGTTGGGTACATGGCAGATGTTTGGTGGAACCCGGAGATTTTTTTATCAGACTGTGGTGGATGGAAAGGGAGGAAAATTAAAAATAAATGAAGGAAGGTCTACATGAAATGAGCATTGAGTTTGTTGGTAGTTCAACAAGAAGATTAGTGTCAAAGATAGGGAGTCAAATCCCATGGCCTGCACCTAAATTTTAACACTTTACCAAGTTAATTTGGCTAAACATATTAAATAAATGCATGTAAAGGACAATTCTTGATGGATAAATATGTGGTTCTGATGTCAAGATCATTAAAGTCTTGCGAGTGGATTATTGGATGGACGAGAGATATTAAAACCCTCAGCTGTGTTGGCCCAGTATATTAAGATTATAGAGAATGGAACAGTATTGACGGTGAGACCTTGAGGGATGATGTCAGTCTGGGGAAACTGTCAAAAGACTTACCCTTTACTGCAGCCGAGGGCGCTAATAAAAGTTAGCAGTTTAGTGCATCTGAAAAACAGGTAACGATATTTTTTTTAAGAGCGGGATTGTTTTCAGCCCACAAGCCTGATCAGGGTGTTAGAAGACGATGGATGAATGGGAGTGATTAGTCCACTTACTGATCAAGTGATAATTTCGCAAGGTGCACAAAAAGATAAGCGCCTATTTGTTGCTAGGCTACTTTTTCCGATGGGTAGCTCCAGCGATGCAGTTAAAATCGCTTGAAACGACAGGCACCCTGTGATTACAACGTCAATAAAAAATAAAGGCTGAACAGCAGGTGAACCTGGAACTCGGCCTCGAGAGTCGGGATCCTGCCGCTGGCGGAATTAATATTCATATTAATTAACACCTGGCCGACACGCAGAACACCAGGTGAAGTGACTTACAATGCAGATAATTACTTTGGCAAAGCAATTAAGAGCATCTCTGGATGAGAGCTGACACCATCCATGTGGATTGTGTTTGGGCAGCTCCACTCCAAAGCTACTTTAGGTGGTTTGTGAAATTGTCAGGCAGCAATACATACCCAGCATGCCATTCTTCACAAAACAGAATAAGGCTGAAGGGGCTATAATGCTGCCAATGTGAGCTGTGCTGGGCAGCCAACGTTGCATCACGATGGTGCAGTGGTCAGCACTGTTGCTGACTGGGTTTCAGTCCCTGCCCCCGGCTCTATGTGTGTGGAGTTTGCATTTTCCCCCCATGTAATCATGGTGCTTCATTCGGGTTCTCTGGTTTCCCCCCCCACTGTCCAAAAACATGCAGTGGTGAGCCGAAGTTAACATTGCCTGTAGGTGCGTGTGTGTGAATGATTTGTGTGCCCTGCAATGGGTCGGTGCCCCATCCTGGGCTGTTCCCTGCCTTGCACCCATAGCCTCTGGGATTGGCTCCAGCCTGTGCAACCCTGCATAGAAAAAGTGGGTATGAATATGGATGGATGGGCGGATTAACTTATTTGGGGCTCCAGGGTAACGTCAGCATGGACACTCAGGTTCTGCCGATTTAAATAACTGTTCTATTTTTCCGGAGGGGGGGCTCTGATGTTCGCCCGAGCCCTAGGCTATAACCTCGGATAGCTTATACATTAATCCCACCCTGGAGGAGTGGGGGGGGCAGCATTGTCATGAAGCTGGAACTTCTTTGGAATGTTTGCTCTCACTGAAGGGTACAAGAGCCGAGCTGTCCCGGGATTCTGAGCTGGGTCCAGTCACGAGTAATCGATCTCTCGGAGTCCCATTGGGGGAAGCCGGGCGTGACGACGTGTGTGCGTGTGCGTGTGTGTGCGCGTGCCACCAGAGGAATTATCCTCTCTAATTTCCCATAAGTACGTGGCGATGGAAATTTCAGCAGCATTACATGAAGAATGAGCTGATTGAGAGAGAGCTGGTCCCGCATGATTGGCAGGTTAATTCCTCGTTTGAATTACAGGAAGCTTGTAAATTGTTTTGCGGCTCCTTTGTTTCAATAATCTGGGAGGTGTCCCCCACCAAATCCCCCTCCATACACACCTGTCTCAGTCTACTTAGTTGACTCTCCAACTTATTACGAAGGTGTCTCTCCACTGCTGCTCAATTCATTCTCCCTCTACATTGCTCTGTCGGTTATAAAAAACGGCAGGTCTTATCCACAGGAGTGATTCAAGTTCTTTTTCTTTTTTTTAAAGAAAGGGGGAGGGGGACATAAAAAGGGGCTTTTATTCACACAGCAGTGCCAAACTTATCATTAGCCAATAATATGTTTTGAATTACTGAGTGACAGAAGAGGAGGTGCTTGGGAGGGCCAATCAGCTTTCAGCCCCTGTGGCTCCAGAAGTACTTAATAAATAATGACAAGCTTGGTCATGTGAGCAGCAGATTTCTGTCTCTCAGTCCCGGACCCCCATCAGCCAAGGCTTTGTTGTGAACCTCTACCCGGTAATGACTCCCCCACATACACAGTTACCCACAGTCCCAAGGATTATCATACAAATTACGGGCCACAGTGTTGCTGGCATCTTCTATTGACTCACCCCCTCTTTGATTCTCTCTCTCTCTCTCTCTCATATTCTCCCTTTCTTTTTCCTCTGTCACTGGCTCACTCCTTCTCCCCGTTTAACAATTCCTTCATCACCTTCCTTGCCTTTTCTACCTTTTCAATCAAAATCCTTCTTTCTCAGCCTCTCTCGCCTGTTTTTTTCCAGCTTCTGCTGTTTTTTTTTCCAAATTCAGTGGCTGAAAGATGCTTTGGGACGTGCTGGTTTTAAGAAGGAACTTAGAAAAGCAGTTTTCACGTGTGAGAGCACTCGACAGAAGAGCATTGTGGGTAATGAACTCACAGTCACTTTTCTGATAGAAGTAGTGCTTTGCACGTGGATGGACTGATGAGTCATTGTCTTGATATCGACTCCCAGAAGCAACACAACGAGTGGCATGGTCAGAGTGTAGCTGGACATTCTGCCCCCCGTGGTTTAACAACACCATGCTCAATTAGGGGTCCCCCTAGTGGAGAAGTTGGTTCACTGTGTTGGGTGACTTCTCTCCTAGCGGTCTGTTGGGTTAATATGTGCGTATTTGGGGGGAAAGAGGGTACAAGAGACGATGGGTGAAGACAGCTTCTAATGGGTCCCAATGAGTCTTAGTTCTGAAGATACAGATGAGGAAAGTAGGGAATTAAGGTGTCTAATGATTTAGCCACAGGAAGAGGACACAGCCCAGGCTAATCAGAGATGTCCTCTCCTCTAGCCCTCCCAATTAAATCAAAACAAAGCTATTTATGGTGATTAACTAGCCTCCTTGTTTTAATTGACGCTGACCAGAATGAAACCTTCAATGCGATTTTAACCATAGTCCAGCTAGATTAAGCTTGCCTGCATCTCTCCATCTTCTCATTTTATACAAACTACCTGCTAATGACTTAAATTGTAACACCAAAACAGAGGATAAAAATGGTTGGCTGGGCACTAGGGAGACATCAAGCAACTTCAGAGCAAAACGGTTTCAGGAACTGAAAGGTGTCTTAAGTGTTTGAAGTCTCTCTCTCTCTCTCTCTCTCACCTCCATTTCGAAATGACTGAGGAGTAGGTGTGGTCCAGCAGGCCTACAAAGTAATCATATTTCATTTTAGCTTCCTTTTAACATTGTCTATCTTTTCAAGAGTTTTATCACCGCGCCGTGGTGTAGCCAGCGTGCTCTGACTCAGAGGTTGGTAATTTTGATGAAATGTGTGCCCTACCTAAGCCACTAACATTCTAAGCCTCGAAATACTTCAGTGTTGCATAAAGGTTCTATCAGATGGAGTTCCCAGCATGCCTGGCTTTCCATGGAGATGCCCCCTAACTGGTTTTAGCTGACCGATGGTAGTGTTGCTGGGGTTGTTTGTTTGAAAATCAATGCTTCGCCAATATTGTCAGCCTCAGTGGTGGGAAATTTATTTCCATTTAGTAGCTCCTGCTACACTCCTCCTGTTTCGATTGCTTCTGCCTTAAATCACGCCAGGGGATTGTATGACTGTCGCGTTCCCACATGGCACCATTCCTCCTGGCTGTCGCCGAAAAAGCCAGATCGAAAGAGGGAACCATGGGAAGGTGAAAATGGAAATGATGAAAGATGGAACCAGTCCAGAGGATGGAGCCTTTCTTTGGTTTGGTTCACCAGACCTTCCTGTAGATGTTTTAACTGAGTTTTGGCTGAATGATACCCTGGGGTTTTGGGAGGGGGGGCGTCAAGTGGACCGGTGCAGACAGCAGGAGTTGGCCAAACATGCCTGTCGACGTTTCTAACTCTGGGGGACCCGATCGGATTTAAGGAGGGGGTGTTGTGGAGGGATTTCATTGAGTTGCTGACAAGCTCCCTCTGCGCACAGCACCCAGAAAGCTATAGACCCTTATCATATTTCATCTTCCGGCTTTGCAGGCGGCCTTCTCCGAGGGCCGTTTAAGATTGGGACGGTAATGCAATCAGCCGTCTGGGGGATGTGGGCCAGTTCTTAAGGCTGGGCTGGGGGTGGGGTGGAGGCGGGGGGTGCAGGGAGCAAGGATTGCGGGGAGTCGTACACAGCCAGGCTCGGCATCACCGTGCTAACCTCAGCCATCGGTCACCCCAGACGAGGTGCCTCATATGGAAAAGGCTTATGTTGTGCCGCTTAGTACACAAACAGGTCAGGACCATAACCCTCTATAAATACACCAAGCACGCAATATAGTCCCTCAAAGAGTCAGTTAAAGAGGGCCTGTTTGTGTTGTAAAAGTCTATTTCACACAATCCTGCTTTCTGTCACCAGTCCTCCCTCAGGGATCCGGGCGAAGACTAATTTTGTCTGGTTTTTAATCGTGCATCGCAGACTGGAGCCTCGGGAGATGGAGGGACACACACACACACACACGCACACATTGTATAATTTTCAGAATTATTCATTAGGATCTTCCTTATAGTGGTCCCTGCTGTTCACGCAATGCTGAGCTTAAGACTCGCGGGTCAAGGAGGGGCATTATTATTAGATTTTTTTATGATTTTGGTACTGGGACAAATACAGGGGTGGGGCAAAAGGGACACAGACCCCAGCTGAAAGATTATTGGCCCCCTGGAGTTTCCCCTCCTCTGTCACTCACCGATTCAGAATATGTCATTGGTTGACCCCTCTGTGTCAATTATGGCCCCTCTAATGCCCCTCACGTTAATTCACCCGTTTGGTACCATGTTTGTATGGCACGTTTCACATCAGGCATGCAGAAGGTGTGTAGCAAAGGGACTGGCCCGGACTCACCCTAGACTCTGCGTTTACCTCGGTTTTCATACGCTAATCTAAAAGAAGAGCAGTTTTCCAGCTTTGAAGGCCTCTTCTCCCCCTTTCAGCTGGTTTGGTTTAACAGTGCCAGGGGATGTGTGCTTTATGGATGCTTTGTGTCCTGTTAGCTGTTTATTTTGTGTGACTAATTCGTCACCAAAATAAATGGATAGGCTGGCAGGCCCGGACAGCTCTCCGCCATTTTTGTACAGGTTTGGTTTCTGCTCAAATGAGGAATCCAGTGTAAAGGACGCCGACACCCCAGTATGAAGCATAATTAGCCCTGCGATACATCTTGGCTGCAAGGCCAGGATGGGGAGGGGTATGGAGGGCCTGAGGTGGGTGGAGTCAGAAGACAAGGCTGTTCATTCACATTGCCTGTTTCTTATTACTTGTTTGTGGGTAAGACTGGCTCCCATTACGTCTCCCTAGGGCTGCACATCTTGCTGTAATAACCTATCAGTCATCTTCCTTGCACCAAAGCCAAAAAGGCTGTCTTTGGATTCGCTGGTTTCCAAAAATTTGTTACCAGCACCCAAATAAAATCGGCGAACCATGTGCCTCCATTTGCCATCTTGCCCGGAGGATTCTACTTTCTTGGCGCTATTATAAGAGATCTGAGGCGCTCATTAATGGGGTGGTGTGAGCATCCTTGCCCTAGGGGCATCCTGGCACTGGAAGGATCTGTGTATAACTGGCTGTGTGATTAGTGGCTGCTGTTGAGATTTGTCATGTTTCTGTGGGCAGTGACTGTTTACATTCGGTGATGTAAAGTCCAGGCTGTCTAACCTCCATTCCCCACCCGACCCCCTGGTTCCCACCTCACCCATATTTTTGCATACAGCATGTCTGTATTTTTTTCCCCACTTGACCTTGTAGGAATGAGCCCCTGACCCCCTTTTGCATTCTTGGGGGGGGGGGGGGGGGGGTGGGGGGGATTACAC
>JAABNX020000052.1:15448799-15474860 GCA_015163995.2 Mormyrus lacerda | reverse complement strand
TAAAGCATGCTAAATTGTGGTTTCCTAATCATCATGGGCCGAGAACAGCCAGAAAAAAAAAAAAACACTCACAGCATCTGCGGGATCCAGCACCTGGAGCGGGCAGGGAACAACTTGACCCTGTTCGACTCGCTCTACTTCTGTGTGGTCACCTTCTCCACGGTGGGCTTTGGTGACGTCACGCCAAAGATCTGGCCCTCCAAGCTGCTGGTGGTCATCATGATCTGCGTGGCGCTCATCGTCCTGCCTATCCAGGTGGGCTCATTGATGGCACCCTGCTTGCTGAACATTAAAGTGGTGACTGCTTAATTCCTAACAGATACTTTAGTCCCATTTACAAACAGTCCCGTTCAGTTTTGCATTTAAATATTCACAGAAGTATTTTTTAGTGGAGTAACCTAGATCAGTATTTCTCATCCCAGTCTTTGGGACCCCCAGATAGCCCACATTTTTACTCCTTCCCAGCTCCTAGTACACTTAAACCAAACAATCAAGAATGCTGAATACCTGGTACAGGTGTATTGGGAGCAAAAACACAGTCAGTCTGGTTGTCCCTGAGAGCCGGGTTAAGAAACACAGATTTGGGGTTAAGGATCTGGCGGGTGTTCCACAAAGCAAGATTTCTCAGTTAGCTGGGTTAACTTCAGCTAGTAGTCATGATTATCCAGTAGGAATGCTTCTTACCTAAACTGTTATTAGTCAATTATAACTTCTAACTTAAGTTAAACCAACTAAATGATATCGTGCTTTGTTGAACACCCACCCTGGTCTTTGGCACCTGTTATTGTTTGATCCTGCAACTTTTTCTAGTGTTGTGTTGTATGGGTCAGTGGATTGGGATGCTGTACCTGTGATTGGAAGGGTTCTGGTTCAAATCCTCCAACTGGCAGTGTGATCAAGGCCCTTACCTCCTGTTTGCCCCAGGGACCCTGCTTTCTCAATCATACATCTCTTTGGAAAAAAGCATCCGCTAAATTAATACCAATGTCCTTAGGACATAGTTAGAGAGCATTACCTCTCTTTTTCAGTTATTGGCCATCAAGTTTAATTTTGCAGAGCTTGATGAATATTTAAGGTAGAATATTTTAACTGTGGAATGTAGCAGATATGAATGCCTTTTCCATGATTGTGTAGTAATGAGTGTTATTGAGTATGAAGATGCTGACAACCATATGCTGGATTCTTAATCCCAAACCCTAACCCTCCCCACAAGTGTGCGAAATACCCGTCAATATTCGGGGGGGTCCCCATCTCCCTATTGTTGCGCAATACCTCAAAAGCTTAAAATTTAGCTTTTGAGGATTTCAGGGGGTCTTATGGTTTAATCAGGGGTGTTGGACCCTCCCGGACCCCTCGTATTTCACACACTGCCCCCTCCATCCCACTCTAGATCATCCTTTCCTGCTGTCCACTCACCAGGTCTCTTACCGTGCCTTCAGTCCAAGCACTACCAGTGTTCTGGCACCCCCTCTCTCCTCCCCCCAGTCGACTTATCGGACCGGGATCCCACTAAGCGGTGGGGTGTTTCGGTTTTTAAATAGAAGCCCCCCTCCACCACCACCACCAGGTCGTATTTGAGCCGCAAAGGAAGTGCCACCTAGATGATGCAGGATGACCCCCCTATCCTGCTCCCTGACTTTCATCTGGAAATGCCTCTGACATTTACTTCACCCCCCACCCCTGCCTCATCCTGTCTGAAATCATTACAGCCCACAGAACATTTTATCCCACCCTGAACAGTGTCGGTCACTGCAACCCCAAACAGCCACTGAATACCCTCCTCTATTCTACGATGACAAGTAAAGAGTGCTCCCCCCACTCACCCCTTACTCTTTTTCTCACTCTCAGTTCCTGTTCGATTTCACATGTTTTTTTTGTTGCTTGTGGGACATTGATGTATCATAGTACTATAATTACAGGAAAATGTTTACACACTTAACTTAATGGCGACAATTATTAATAGTCACATATGGTAGCTATAAACACTCAGAGGTGCTAAAATGAATAATAGAGAACTGTTGTTTGTTATTGTTAAATATAAAATGCTTGTACTGAGTATTGAAACGTTTCCGTCCCTCCGTTTTTCTAGTTGGTAATCCTGGTCATGGGGACATGGGGCCTGGAGCATATCCCAGGCAGCATAGAGCAAGGGCACACCCTGGATGGGATGCTAATATGGCTAATTATAGCCAACTAGGCACATACACACACACACACACACAATGAGGAATTTAGAGGCGCCAACTAGCATAACTGCACATCTTTAAAAACACACACGGCATGAGGGGAGCATGCAAGCAGAGTCAGGATTCAAACACACAACCCTTCAGGTGTGTAGCAGCTGTGCTACCAACTGTGGTACCCCAATTAAAACATTTCAACATTTAAATCAGATTTATAGGTAATAATAACTGAGTAATTGAATAACGGATATCCATTTCCCTCCGGATATGATTGCTGATTAGTAACTTTTCGTTAAAAAGGCTTACAGTTTGAGAAAAATGTAAAATACTAGTCACTGTGATTTTGCTCTCTCCTTCAGTTAATGGACTTTTATTGGCATTGTAATTTACAATAAACAGATAACAGTAATTAAATAATGACGCGGGTAAATAAAATAGCAGGGAATTACGCATCCGTCCTAATAGAACAGGCAGTCAGTATAAATCTTAATGCTGCTTCAGTACATGCTTCATCCTTATATAACGGTAGTCCTTCCCCACCCCCCGTTCTCTCTCTCTGTCTCCCCCTTCCCCCTCTCTGATTTTACCTTTCTCCCTGTTTGTTCCCCTCTCCCTCTCCCTCTATCTCTCTTTCCATCCACACCCTTGTCTGTCTCTCTCACAATTTCCTTCTCTCTCTCTCTCTTTCTCTCTCACACACTTCTTCTCCTTGTCTGATTCACACTTTCTCATGGTTGGTTTTTCTCCCTCTCTCTCTATGCCTTTCCCCCTATCTGTCTGTCTTTCTCCCGGTTTTTCTGACTCTTTTTTTCCCCATCACTCTGTCTCTCTCCTTCCACTCTCTGTCTCTTTCTCTCTCCTTCCCCCATCCATCTCTCTTTCTCTCCTTCCCTTTTCTGTCTCTTTCTTACTCATTCCCCTGTCTGTCTGCTTTTCCTACCCCTGTCTGCCTTTCCAAATCCATCCCATGTCTGTCTGTCTCTCTCCATCTCTTACCCCTTCCTTCCTCCGTCTGTCTCACTCCTTTTCCCATCCCTCCCCACGTCTCTCCACCTCTCCAGTTTGAGCAGCTGGCCTTTCTCTGGATGGAACGCCAGAAGTCAGGCGGTAACTACAGCCGGTACCGGGCGCAGACGGAGAAGCACGTGGTGCTGTGCGTCAGCTGCCTGAAGATCGACCTGCTCATGGACTTCCTGAATGAGTTCTACGCCCACCCCCGACTGCAGGTCCGTCCCCACGGTGACAGCCGACCCAGACGCATTGCTTGTGAGTTTTGACAGTTGTAGCAAGGCAGGATTCTTCTAGGAAAAATATCTTTCTTTGGTTTATGTTTAAATCTCAGTAATTAGTATCTGAATTCATACCCAAATCCTGCTTCAGCTAAACAATTGAGATGAAGCTGAATGGAAGCAGACAGATGCAGGTAGATGAAGGGTTAATGATCTATATGCCCTTTTATGGAAGGTTGTGTGTTTGAATCCCATATTCAGAAGAGTAATCATACTACTGTTAGGCTCTAGAGCAAGACCCCTGACCCAGCTGCCCCCAGGCTGCTGGATGCTGGCTGGCCTTCCTTTCTAATTCCAAGCATTCCTGACCAGGACTATTACGTGGTGATCCTGTGTCCAGCCGAGATGGACGCCCAGGTGCGTCGGGTGCTGCACATCCCACTCTGGGCACAGAGGGTCATCTACCTGCAGGGCTCTGCCCTCAAGGACCAGGATCTGATGAGGGCCAAGTGAGTAGCCCCTTCTAAAACCCAGACTCCTTTTGGGTGGGCATCGGAAACATTGTTTGAGTTTCCAAAATAAGTACACGTTTATAAAATTTATAAAATATCCACTCCTGGACCCTGTTTCCTGGGCCCCATTAGTCAGAAGTCAGATTTAAGTTATTTTTTTTTATTTTGTTTATTCCAACTGACATAAATAACTCTTTTTCCACCACTCCACTTATCTCACTAACCCTCCCAACTTTTCTGTCCCTCTAATGTGAAAACTCATCCACTAATCATACATGTCTGGCTTCTCATCTTTTTCACCATGGACTAACCTGGCCCCTCCCCCTTTTTTTCTGTTCTTCGTTAATCCATTTAACGCCACCCCCACTGTTCTCCTGTGAACCTACCACATTTGTCCCGCCCCTTCCTGCCGTGGCCCCTCCTCTCTCCTCTCGCTATTGGCCGAAGGATGGACGATGCAGAGGCCTGCTTTATCCTCAGCAATCGATTTGAAGTGGACCGCATTGCCGCTGTAGGTGGCCCGAGTCTCCTTTCTCTGTTTATTTGCTTTCCTCTCTTCACCTTTTTGTTTCTCAGAGGATGATCCTGTCCTCCTTCCTCCTCCCCACCCCCACTTTGTAGTCCTTCTACCTCGTCACACAAGGGGCATTGTTGGACATAAAGCTCTACTCTGACACACAACCCCCACCCCTGATTACCCGTATGATTTTGAAAAGCTGAACGACATTTTACTGGAGCACAGTACATAAATACTGGGCCACATGCCCCAGGAAAAGGGGTCTAATGACAACCATGGCTGAGTAGAGCTGTGCAACTTTTGTAGCTGTTTGAGTCTGACTGGTGCTATAGTTACTAGCTCTGATGTTAGGGATGTGGTTTGATTCGACCCAATGACACTGAGACATCAGCTGCTACAGGAGCCAATGGGCTTGATTACAACTGGAACCAAAAATATTGACTTTGGGTGTGAATAGAGCCAATGGCTTTGAATTCAATGGCAGCTGAAGGCATCAAGCGTTACCATGACGACGTTTAGCAGTTATGGGGGCTGTGACTGGAGCTAATTACACCGGCTGTGATTTATCTCACCTCTTTGTTGACTTTGTAGGATCATCAGACCATCCTGAGGGCCTGGGCAGTGAAGGACTTCGCTCCCAATTGCCCCTTGTACATCCAGATCCTCAAACCCGAGAACAAATTCCACGTGAAGTTTGCAGGTCAGCAAGCGAGGGGAATTGAAAAAGCATGTGTTTGTCCATCCTCGTTCATGTGAGGTACGATGTGTGCCTGGAGTCTCCTTAGTGTGGGTGTGATCCCCTTTCAGAAGGTGCCAATAGGGGGTCCATCTTGTTGGATGTCATTGCTTCGTGCATCATCCAAGTGTCACAATCCAGGCACCCCTCTGAAGCGTTCCATCCCTTTATTCCACATGGACGCACCTAACCTTATCATTAGCCACCAATAATATGTTTCAAATCGGTGAGTGACAGGGGAGGGGGGCCACTCACCTTTCAGCTGGGGCCAGTGTCCTTGTGGACCCGTCCTGACGTACATCCCTGTATGTACATAATTTATCGGTGAAGGGTGGATTATGGTGTGTCGTCATTCAAACCGATTTGTTGTGTTTGGGGGGGGGCGGTACATGAGGAGGTGGATGGTGGGGGTTTCCGTGATGAATCTCCCCTCAGAGGACACCTCCTGTGATTGAGGGAGGGGCAGGGTGGGGTTGGCACTCACCCTGCCGGACACATCTGCTCCCTTTGCTGCTTGTGTTGATGGGGGCCCCTTCCTTCCCACCGAGGGGGCAGTGATATCACCGCAGGACTGCTCAAATGACCCCCCCCACCCCACCCCCCGCATTCAGATCCTACTGTGATCCGTCCATCTGACGGTCAGGCTTTGGTGCCGCTGCCAGCAGGTCATCGGTGGGAGAAACCAGCGGTCCCGTTCGCCATGAATTCCACCCCAGACTGGGATGAAAGGCAGGATGCATATTTATACCTCCGCTTTGCTTATTTCCTGTCTGGCTCTGGCATTTCCGAAAAGGCCGGGAAGCTGCATACGGAACTGCTCCGGAATTCACCTGGTATGAGCAGCGGGTTTGGGCACTCGATTTGGGTCTGCGTCTGATGGGGGAGGGCGGGCAGTGTTATATGTGGCAAATTACCCAGCGTGGCGTGTTTCACGGTCAGAAAACATAAATGATAGGTGGATATTTAAAATGAATAATACTAGTCACTACTACAAAAACAATACAAACCAATAATAAATGTGATAATAAATAAATGTGGAAGGCCAGTTGCATCGGGGATGGACTCTGGACCATCTGCAGGCACTCAGGGAAGAGGATGGCGATGAAACTGCAGAACATCATGAATGATTGCCCATCGCCTCCAGGGGCGCTCTCTTAGATCTATCTATCTGTCTGTCTGTCTGTCTAACTATCTATCTCATAAACAAGGGGTTTATGATTCATTGGCTAAATGGTTGATTGGCTGTGAGATTATGTACAGTCAGGTTCATCTTACTTGTGGGTTTTGCTGCTCTGGTCCAGGAATACCTGTGCTGGCGGGGTTCCCAGTATACAGTCTGGGATCTCCCCCTCCTCCCCTGCTTAACGGTTTTCTACTTTGTTACCCATCACCATTGGCCGGCAAGTGGGACAGTTTCAATAGATACTCACTCGTACAAAAGCTGCTTGCATGTTTTAATTAGTGCCGCTTGGCTAACGAGGGCGGTGTAATTAATCCTCACCAAAGAAATCACAGGACAACATGCTCACACAACACGCCTCCATCTTCTCATGGCGGAAAGAAATTATGTGCTTAGTTTGGGAGGGGTTGAGGCCTAATTATCTCGGCTAACATGCCCCGCTTTGGGGGGCCGGGGGAAGGACTGAAATTGTGGCTTTGATGTGACAATGAGTTTACTAATGTAAGCGTTTGCATGCGTCCACCCCAGTCCTCTCTCTCCTGTTTTGTTGCCAAAATCATCTACACAAGTATGAATAACATAAATTAAAATAAAGGACTCCCAATAGACTCAGAGATGCTCTTTTCAAGTCCCCAGGCCTGTAGGATTAATTGGCTGACAGTTTCACATTAAGTAGGGATCAGATTCTGTTCACCAGTGTGACCAACACATTCCCTTCAGTCAACGTCACCTGTGCAGTTTTCTCTAGCCACCAGAAACATTCGCAGACCCTGACACCCCTCTACACACAGCCTGAAACCTCTTTCTCATGTTTTCTAACCCCAAATTGTTTTCATTGCTCTACCGCCTTTGCTCAGCCCCCTGTCACTGCCATTCCCATTTTGTTCCTCTTCAATCCCTGCAGTCTTTTGTCTCTCTGTTAACTATCCTTAACAAAGTTTCACACAGTGTCCACTAGCGTAACTGCCCAGGCTGGTACCATGTCCTTGCCTGCCTCTCCTGACTGGGCACAGGCTCAGCTGTGGGTGACAAGATCTCATTGGCTAAAAGGAGAGTGCACCTGAGAGAATAAGCCTCAGAATTCACTTTATTGGCCAGGTACACCTGCATGTACTTGGAATTTGTCTTGGCAGCACTGGGGCAATTGTTGGAGGCATTATGATTAGCTGGGTGTGTGATCGCAGACCACATCAGTCTGCTGAAAGCCTGGGAACTTGAAACGAAAATGATATAAATCAGGCAGTGTAGCAGCCATACGGACTACATACTGCCGCTGGTAATGAACAGATGTGTTTTCCTCGCGAACCGTAATGAAACCCTCCTGTGTGTGAACGTGTGCATCGGCAGCAAGCAGATTAAGGATCTGTTGATCATCCTCTCGCTCAATCAATGACATCATTATCAGCATCCTTTCTGCAAGCCCCTGAAATGTTTCCTGTCAGCACTGGCAACTCGAGGTACCCACTGACAGTGCAGACCGTGCCTGTGCTCTGCTCTCCTCTCTATGCCTCACCTTCCCTCCCTGTCTAATAAGTGTGTGAACGTGGCAGACGCAAGAGGTGAAGGCCAATTGCCCCAACCTAAAAATAGCGAGGTGATCCTATCAGCACATGCATCATGTCTTAGGAGCCATCGGGGGAAGCTGAAGCAGTCTTGGGGATGACCTCAAGTTCCCATACGAGTCTCGGTCTTCTCCGTGAGGCGATAGGTCTGACTCCCCGGCCACACCTCCTCCCAGGGTGCTCTGAGGCTTGATAGATCTGCTTCGTTATTCGTACCATCGCTAGACCACAAAAACATACAACAGCTATTTCCTGAATACTGAACAATACATCTGCAGGCTTCTGCGCATGTTTATCATTGGGAAACCGCTATAACTGTCTGGCTGATTAGAAAATCGGCAGAGGAGATTATAACCTGAGTACATATGGCGAGCCTTTCCCTCCAGGTGAAGATACTCCTAGAACATGTGGGTCTGTATATCTACCTGTCCGTATAAAAATTTCATCTCTTCGGCCTTGTCAGAAATTGGATCTCTAGTTTAGAGGCCATTATCTGAGCATGTCTGATTTCCATCTACGTTAATTTCCTGTGAGAGTGAGCATCTTTTCATTTGGACCAATCGGGGATGAGCACGAGCTGGTCCATGTCCCCCTAATTTGCCAGGCTAGGTAGCATTTTTTCTGTGCTTCGCTGCTGTCGCTCACTGCTTGCGTTTTGCAGCTGTGTAAATGTCAGATACATGTTATGTAATCGTTTGATAGCGCCTCAGTAGCCTGGAATGGTCATGTGCTGTTTGATTACAGTCTGAAAGGGTGGCTGCTTGACTGATGGACAGCACTGTGAAGATGACTAATCTAACACTAGACTCAAAAATTAGTCTGTTTTTACTGTTTGTGTCTCTCTTGTGTGCTACCCATTGTGATTCCAAGAGACTCGGTGATTAAATAACTACACGAAGCAAACACTTGATGCTAACAACATTAGCATGAGAATGGAATACTAATATAGATTATCTAGCAAACTTTTATTAACAAACAGCAATAATTGGTTCAAAAATATACCTTTGAGTAATGTGACTCTAGCACTACAGACTAACTGACATCCACAAAACTGTCAATAACTGATAAAGAGATGGAATTATCCAGGGGCCTGACAAAGTCAGATTTCTTGCTTAGTTGGATAACTTGTTGGATTTAAGGTACCCCATTTTAAATGGACCTTATCTTGATTAACTTGAGTTGAGCCCAGACTCCCTTAAATCTGACAAGTTATTAGGCTAAGCTAGAAATCCTGCTTTGTGACACAGACCCTAGGTTGGGCGTTTCTGGTTTGCTAAATGCTGTCGCATGTCAATATCCCCAATATGCAACACTGGGAATGTAAACACAGCTTTGGCGTGCCTGTGTGTGTGCTCGTCACACTCTTGAGTTCTTTGTTTGCGTCTGCAGATCATGTGGTCTGCGAGGAGGAGTTCAAGTATGCCATGTTGGCCCTCAACTGTGTCTGTCCCGCCACCTCAACCCTTATCACCCTCCTGATCCATTCCTCAAGGGGACAGTGAGTACATATGCACATGCATCATCAGGACTCACTTGTAGTGAAAAGAAAAAAAAACTCCCATCAACTTTTTACCTGCTCTCTTCCCAGAACAGTGCCCTCAGAGGCTTGGAGGCAGAATGCAGGTGCCTTCCAGCCACTCAGCAGGTGGGTTGGTGCCTTTGTAGAGAGGAGTCAGACTAAGTATCTGATGGGCATGCAGCCTGTAAATCAATCTTCAGATTTCCTCCCCACCTTCATGAAATGCCTCAAGATCCATCTGTCGCAGGATCCTCTCTACTAGCCTACACCATTCCATGTTCTCTAAATGGCCTAAATGTTACACTTTCTGTTGATTGAATATGTAGTAGTCATATTGGCTTCTTGCTTTGTTTAGAAGATGTTTTGTAGCTCCTGCTGCAATACTGCTTACACTTATATCTGGGCATTCTCTGGAAGCTTAACCTAGCTGCCCTTGTGGCTATAGCTGCTTCCTTGACAAATTTGTAATGTGCTACATGCCTCAATTGTATGTCACTTTGGAAAAAAGTCATCTACTAAATATAATATATGTAATTGTAAATTTAAATCCCAGGCTTTTCTGGGGCCAAGAAAATCAAACTGATAGCTGATTGCCCTTTGTAGTTGGAGTTTAGTGGTCGCTTGGTTTGGTAGAAGCTTGAGTATGTGTCAAGACCACTACGTTTTGAGGCGAGGGAGCTCATTAATGTGTCACATCACATGTCTAAGAGCCGCGATAACAAAGCTGACCCAGAGTGTGTGACGGCTGTCTCATCCTTTATTGCTCTGTTCCTCGGCAGCCGTCTGTCTTCTCCTTTATCATGGAGAATGAGAGCCCCCACCTCTTTTAAAAATTTCTATTTCCAACTTAAGGTGGAGCATTTACCCATAGTTACCATGTGCTCACTGCTTTCCAGTGGTAACTGTACTAAGCACAAGGCCTGGCCCATTCTCCCACTAGGGTTCCTGGGCTTTCACACGAGCGGTGCTGGTCTTTTCCATAAAATTCTGGCCTGATATTTTATTACTGATCACAGTCTGAAAAAGATGACAGATGGTTTTAAAAGGTTACCACGAACACGGGCCACTAATCGTCGACTCCAGAGATGCCACAGGAAATTGACATTTTCTCTTGACATTTTCTCTCCCATTACCAATTTGTCATCGGGTATGCCAGGGAGGGCGTGGCCAGCTCTGCTGACCAATGGCAGCGCACCTACAGGCGCTGCTCGGCTAATGAGGTCCACCACATCCGCCTGGAGGAGAGCAAGTTTTTTGGGGAGTACCAGGGAAAAAGCTTCACCTTTACGTCCTTCCATGTGCACAAAAAGTGAGGCTGACCTTCTGCATAGACTTGTAGACACACACGCTGCCTATGTAGAAACAAACACTCTTTTTTGTGTTTGTGTAAACTTCTTGAATTATTGTTCTCTGTAAATTCAGTTAATATTCTTAAAATGCTTCATATCCATGACTGCTGCTATTTAGTGAATGTTTACATATGTTGCATTGTAGAAGCTTCTGGAAATTAGTGACCATCCATTCTGTGTGCTGTAGGTATGGGGTATGTCTGATAGGCGTGCGTCGTCTGGACACGGCCAACATCCTGTTGAATCCGGGCCCCTGTCACATCATGGCCGCCTCCGACACCTGCTACTATATCAACATCTCCAAGGAGGAGAACTCGGCATTGGTGCGGGGGCAGCGCGAGTCTCTGCTGGGCCCTGGAGGGGGCGCTTCAGGGGCCCCTCACACCATCTACCACGGCTTGACACGCCTGCCCGTTCACAGCATCATCGCCAGCATGGGTCGGTGACATCACTGACACCCTTTGACGAGCTGCTGCAGTTACACACTGTCTAACATGCTTACATTGTTTTAGGTACGGTTGCCATCGACTTGCATGACTCCAGCGACAGCAGCGACGGGGCCGGGGGCGGGACCAAGGGTTCGGCGGGCCCAGAGAGCGGGGGTGTGGCCGAGAGGGGCTGTGACTCCAGCACGGAGAGGGGGAACACCCTGAGTCTCCCCATATCAACAGACTCTGCCCCACCAAGGCGACACAGCATTGCCCCCGTCCTGGACCTGGGGGAAGTCAACGGCCCCACCTTTGACCTGCTGGGGGACCAATCGGAGGACGAAGCAGGGGAAGATGGCGAGGAGGGTGGGAAGGCCGCCAACTCTCCCAGTCCTTGGTGGGGAGGACACTGCGAGTGAGTTCCAGCTAGAGGGTCCTGTGGTTATGTGTGGTGTGACTGAATATGAGAACATGTGCTATGAAAGGACACCACCAGGTGGCGCTGTTTCCTCTGAGGTTGAGTTTGCATTCGTTTCCTCCAGGTACTCCCGTTTCCTCACAAGGTCCAAAGTTAAGTTAAGTTAATGGGCTTCTCTAAATGGTGGGTGTGTGTGCTTGCCAGAACTTGCATCCTGGCCCAGGCACCCCCTGCTTTGTGCCCTGTGCTTCCTGGGATAGGCTGCAGGAGATCCTGAGTGGATACAGTACATCCATAGAAGTGATAGATTGATAGATGTGAATATCTGTATGAATCTTCTGTGAATGAATATACAGTTCTGGAAAAAATAAAAGAGCGTTAGAAGGCTACACTGAGCAGCAGGTTGCTTCCAGGTTCACAAGAACAAGGTGAAGCAGGAGACACTGGGAACGACCAGAAACCATCCAGGTAAAGGGCAGAAGCAACTTTCTAATGGCAGAGATGACTGTTAAGTTATCCAGCAGTGCCTCATGAATTGGACGATGACATCAAGCGACCTTCGAAAGGAATGGAAACATTAAGTGCAGGTGTGAAGTGCACTGCTAGGACAGTTCATATCAGGCTCCTAGAAGCAGGACTGAAGACCCAAATAGCAAGGAAGAAGCCCTTCATTAATGAGAAACAGGGAAGAACCAGGCTGCAGTTTACAAAAGAAAATATATTATTCACAGACGCACACCTATAAATTGAGAAATCAAACCAAGTCAAACCAAAAATTGTGCTATGGTCTCTTAATTTTATTAATTGTATTAATTTTAGATAGGGGCGGTAGTTTGGGTCTAAAGGGTAAAAGTTGAGTACTCTGATTATTACTCAAAGTTCTCAACTGGCTGAAACAAAATCTTGTTCTGGACTTTTACTCTCTGGACCTGAACTACCCACCTCTTGAGACGGAGGTGTTTGGCTGACCCTCTGCCCCCTACACCTGCCAGGTGGGTGAAAGGGTACCCCTTGAATTCGCCCTACATTGGCAGCTCCCCCACCCTCTGCCATCTCCTCCAGGAGAAGGTGTCCTTCTGCTGTCTCCGGCTGGACAAGGTGAGAGTCTGCACGCCCCCCCCCCACCCTTATCACATGACCTCTTGCTGGTTTGTCTCCCGTAATCCTAGGCTTTGCATCCCAAGTACATCCATGCTTCCCTGGCCAATCCCTGCCTCTCCTCAAATTATTGATACCTCAGTTGTCCACTGGCTTTCTTATTTTGCCCCTTTTGCCCCCCATCCCCCCCAAGGCCTGCCACCATGTACCCTGTGAGGACGCGCGTGCATACGGCTTCAGGAACAAGCTGATCATCGTGTCGGCTGAGAGGGCGGGAAATGGGCTCTACAACTTCATCGTGCCTCTGCGGGCATATTACCGGCCCAAGAAAGAGCTGAACCCCATCGTGCTGCTCCTGGAGAGCCCGTGAGTCACCGTACCGAATCCTAGAAAGGTAGCTACAAACAGCGATGCCGTTCTGGGAAAGTGTTATCGAGTTCAAGCGGCTTAATTGAATGAAGGGGATTCATTATTGGGTATGAACTGTGTTTCCGGTAGCCTCTATGGATAACTGAGGATCTATCAAACTGCCACTAGTGTTTGAGGCCACTTTCAGCCAAGCAAGAGAATGATCCACAAATAAGCATTCCCTCTAGCATCGTTCCGGGCCACGGTGGTATTTCATATCTGACACCTCCCTCCCCAACTCCCCCCCCCCAGACCCGAGGCTGACTTCTTGGAGGCCATCTGCTGGTTCCCCATGGTATTCTACTCCGTGGGATCCATCGACAAGTAAGAGTCGGTGGGGGTCACCCCCCCCGCCACGCCGAGGCGTATCCATAGGGGCTAATTTTAGCATATCTCGTTTGTGGTGTCTTGTTACACATAATGTAATGATATTCATTACAGTAATAATGAAAATTGTCAAAATCATATTGCAGGGACAAGAAAAAATGAAAACTTGCTAATATTACTGGCGTCATGTTTCATCTAATGTAATAAAATATGGCGCCCCCCCTGCCCCCTTCCCATTTCATAGAAAACCGCAGCTGGTGCCAGTTGTTTCATGTCATTCACGCTCGTTTTGTTTAATATCGACGAGGAAGAGCGACACATGACATACTGCTCTCTGTGCTTGGTGACTCTCCAGCTGTGTTTGCTGCTGCAGCTGTCCCTGCGCTAATCGGATTTTCCTGCCAAAGGGACCGTTTGTCTCGTTCCTGTTGGCAGGTTGGACACAGTCCTGTGCCTGGCTGCTTGTCGCGTATTTTGGCTTTCAGCTCATGTTTTCCCAAGGCTGGGCTAACTTTGACTCCTGCCTCTGAGATTTAAAGGTGACTTTTTCAGCTGGTTTATCCTCAGGAGCGACATTTTTCCTTGGTCATTAAGTCGTGACCCAAAGTTTTCTGAGAAAAATGAGAAAGAGAGAAAGAAACATATAAAAAATATGCTTTTAGTCTGTAATATAAAATGTAAAATTTTCCAACTTAGGGGTGCTGGTGATGAATTTCTTATAAATCACGCACCCCATGACCCCCTGAAAATCCCACGGCCCACTTTTGGGTCGTGACCCGAGTTTTAAGGCACATCTACACCCCGTGGTGAGCGGGAGCAGAACAGGGCATCCCTGCTTTATTATGACCTGTCCCTTTGGCTCGTGCATCCCCAGCCTGGACAGCCTGCTCCGCTGTGGCGTCACCTTTGCCGACACCATGGTGGTGGTGGACAAGGAGAGCTCCATGATAGCGGAGGAGGACTACATGGCCGATGCCAAGACCATCGTCAACGTCCAGACTCTCTTCAGGTGAGCGTCACATTCCTGTGAACCTCCAGATGTGGACACCTGCGTTTCTTTTTGTGTTTCTAATGTTTCTACTGTATTTTAAATTTATGGCAATGAAAAGTGACTTATTTTATCCTCACTCAATAAATGCATTGTGACATAATTTTGTCAATATGCATCTATGGTTAGTGATGGGAGAGGTGGGACTTCCCAGACATTGGTGGACAGGATTATTGTGCCCTGTCAATCAGTGCTTGCTTATCCAATGGGAACCACCCTGAAGTCAGTTGACTGATACTATAAAAATATAGTACTCCAGTTTTAATTTAGTTATGCTTTTCTGACCTTCAATGTACACCCTCCCAACCTGCATCTCCAGGTTGTTCCCAGCACTCAGCATCATCACGGAGCTCACCCACCCTGCCAATATGCGCTTCATGCAATTCAGGGTGAAGGACCACTACTCTTTAACACTGTCCAGGCTGGAGAAGGTGAGTGCTGTGGGAGGAGAGAGGCAGTGCCTTTAGCAAAGACCTTAAACCTAATCGCTTTGCTGAGTAAATAAAATGTAAATAATAGGAGTACCTACTTCAGGATAAGTTAATATTAACCTGGGCTGGATATGGGGTAACCCACAGAATACATAGCTTCATTTTAAAGGAGATGTGATAAAAGACAGCTGGTGATCCCTGTAAACAACACGTTAAGTCCAAAGGCTCACTCTTCTCTCTCCAGTGACTTCCTCCACACATTAGACAGAATGTTCTGGATCGTTCCAGCTCCCCTCCTCTCTATATCGACTTTTACATGGTGATACACACCTTGAATGAAAGCTACCTTGCAGAATGATCATCTCAGGCAGAAAGATTTGCAAAGACTGATTAAATCCTATACAGTATAGTGTACCTTCCTGGTTTTACTGAGTGTGACTGAACCCTTGGTTTCTGTGTGGTAAAGGGAACTCCTTTATGATGGTGATGATTTCCCCTTTTGTCATCCCCCCCCCCCCCACAGAAGGAGAGGGAAAAAGGCTCCAACCTGGTTTTCATGTTCCGTCTGCCCTTTGCTGCAGGGAAGGTCTTCAGCGTCAGCATGCTGGATACATTACTGTACCAGGTAAATCTGACCCTTGACCTCTCTCCCAGTGCATTCTGGGACCAGATATGTACAGATGTGGGTTTATGGGTATGTCCGAAATTGCACATTTAACACAGTAGGAACTTAATTTCATCAGAAGCCTGCTGCTCAACCTTTAATGCAGTATGTGCTGTATGCCTGCATGAGAGCAGTATACACAGATTAAGTCCACTTCGTGCATATTATCTGACCCGAATGTTTTCCATTGATTAAACTTGATCCCCAGCAAAAGTTAAAAATTGTTAAAAACTAGCAACAAAAAAATACATAGTCGAGTCAACTTAGTAACAGGGTGTTGTTTTCTATTTGTGCAAAGATGGCACTTCATCAGCTGTTTTGATGAAAGTTGCTGTGCGATCAACATTCTTCTCTGACTACAGCTCATGTGTCCTAGTGGGATAGTGTAGCATCTGTCGGTTGCACATTTCTAAATTACATTATCCGGCTACCTGTTCCCTACCGTCTCATCCATGCTGAGGATTTGGACATACTTTTCATGTAGCATACTATATTTCGCCTACTACATAGCAAACCAATATGCAATTTCATATGCACTCCATGTGATTAAATATACTAAAACAATTGTACAGTATCCTGCTGGGTGTAAGCAGTATTGCACCACTTAAGTGCACTTAGACCCAGAACCAGAATTTAAAATGCTATCGCCTCAGTTGGCCTGTCTGTTCCTGCTTGTTTGTCCCAGTCCTTTGTGAAGGACTACATGATCTCCATCACCAGGCTGTTTCTGGGGCTGGATTCTACTCCGGGTTCTGGGTTCCTGTGTGCTGTGAGTATGATCCATCTGGCTTGTCCCCTTGCTTCAACATGCATCCTAATAATATCCTGCCTGCGTCATTCAGGAAAACACACCAAGATGTTTGAAAATGCCTTCCTGAGGAACACGCACATACTCTGTAGCTGTCCACTGCTCAGGGATACACACATACATCATTTGGGCAAATTTCCAAAACGGGGAATCCCAGGTACATCCGGGGGGCCACAGGGTATGTTTTCACAAAATTTAACAAAATTTCATTCTTTAATTACATTAGGACTGAGTAAGTTTTAGCTTCCAGTACTGTAACAATAAAAAATGGACTGAGTGAGCATTGAAAATGTGCTCATCATATGTCATATGATCCCTACACTCACTCAGCACATGGCACGATGTCACCGAGGTGGACATGCAGCAGTAGCTAAGCTGCCAGTGATGTTGGCTTGAAAGGAAGGGTCAGTCATGATGTGAGAAGGGTCAGCCATGATGTGAGAAGGGTCAGTCATGATGTGAGAAGGGTGATGGCAGCCTGAACGTGACATGGCTGACAGGGAGGGTGACTAGTGAGGATGATGCTGCTGATGAAGAGAAGGAGGGTCAGCCGGTTGTGTCTGACAGATGAAGATCACGGAGGAAGATTTGTGGATCCGCACTTATGGCCGGCTCTACCAGAAGCTGTGCTCATCTACCGGAGACATCCCCATCGGCATCTACAGGACTGAAGCACGGACATTGCCTGTGTCAGAGGTACACACACACTGTCTGTCAATCATGTATGCCAGTGATACGCAATCCAGTACAATCATGTAGGCACTTGCTGTTCCTCAGTTCTAGCTGTCAGTCATGTGGTAGTTCCTGTCCCTCAATCCCAGCTGTCAATCATGTAGGAACTTCCTGTCCCTCAGTTCCAGTTGTCAATAGTAGGCACTTTGTGTACCTCACTGTAGGTTGACCTTGTCTCTTAGTCCCAGGTGTCCATCAGTGTGGAGGACTGTGAGGACACCCGCGAGGGCCGCGAGCCCCTGTTGTGCCGGGCTGGCCCCCATTGTAACTCCACCTCTTCTGAGCCACCCTCCGCATCCTCCTCCGAGCACCCGCTGCTTCGTCGCAAGAGCATGCAGTGGGCGCGACGGCTGAGCCGCAAGGGGGGCCGGGGCCCGGGCGGGGCCAAAGGGCCAGGCAGCGCCGCTGAGCGCATCAGCCAGCAGCGGCTCACGCTGTTCCGCCGCTCCGAGCGGCAGGAGCTCAACGCCCTGGTGCGCACGCGCATGAAGCACCTTGGCCTGTCCCCGTCTGGATACAGTGAGTGTGCTGGAGTGTGTCGAGTATGAGTGTGCGCGCTTGTGTATGCATGTGTCTCTGTAGATAGAAGCTACTGGGATTGTGAATATGAGCATTTCTTCAGCTGGCTGTTGTCACACTGTATCAACCCTTCTGTGCTAGCCTCTTTGCTGCCCCCAAGAGGATGCTCAGGGCTATGATGAAAAGCACATTCTCACTGGGTTATTTCAGTTTCACTTCTGACAGTTGTCTGCTTAAGTACTGCCATGTATGTTTTTGAGTGTGTTTGGAATGTCTTCATATGAATGTCCATTAAACAGGCATACCCTCAAGCTAGAAATTTTGCAAAACCATGTGCTCCTGTTTCTCAAATGTATTACACATCGAATGGTCTTATCCTCTTTTCTTGCTTTTTCCACTTCTGCCCAGGCTAGTAGATTTATTATTGACCTGTAGATAGTGTGACTCTCTTGTTGCACTTCCTGCATCAGGCATTCTGTTTCCTGTGTCATACCCCCAGATGGAATGACGGACCAGTGCAACACGTTGTCCTACATCCTCATCAACCCCTCGCCAGACACTCACCTGGAGCTTCATGATGTTGTGTGAGTGCATGACTCAGCCCTGGTATAGCCCCATGCTACTGAAATAACAAGGGGCACTAACCCCAGCTGAAAGCCGATTGGGCCTCAGAGTGCCCCCTACGCTGTCGCTCGCCAATTTGAAACCTATCATTGTTTATTGATAAGGATGGCCTCTCTGTATGAATTATGACTCCTCTTATGCCCCCTACCTTAAAAAAATCCTAGACTCCACCCTGGAAGTAACCCCCTCCCCCCTTTCAACTGACAGGTACCTGATCCGGCCCGACCCGCTTTCCCAGGTGCCGGGCCGAGGAGCCCCCCAGAATGCTGGCTCCGGGCGCTGTGATGGGCACAGGTTCCACACACGGGCCAGTACGCACCTGTAGGCTGATGAGCGTGGAGTGACAGGAACCAACAAGGCTGAGGGGACCAGGAGGGGGCGCTGTCGCGGAGGGAGGAAAATCGGCAGAGGAGAGGAAGAGGAAAGAGCTGCACTTTTAATCTTTTCTGCACCAAATACGAAATCCTGCCTTTATGTATGTATTTTGGGGAGTTTCAAGGAAACTGAAGCTTCTGCTGCCTGCTTTTATTTTCTCTCCTCACTGAGAGACTCTCGTTTTCAGCCGAGTCGCTAAACACCTACATGTATGCCGGGTGCCAACCACTGCTGCTGATGTCTATACTGCCAACCCCCCCATCCCCCACCCCCCCATGGACACTCGAGGCGGGGGTTCGTGGGTTATTTACCCCAATGGACCTTCAGAGGAATATACACCCCACAAAAAACAGCTGACTGTGTCACCCCTCCCTGCCCATGCTGCTACACCTAAGACCATGCTTATTTACCCCTGTCTGTGCCCCCCTCCCTTTTCCACTACATCCACTCAGGCCCCCCCCCACCCTCATTCCTCTGACCTGTATTCAGAGAGAGGCTGGCCAATGTGGACTAAGAGAGAAGGGCGAGGGGATGTGAGGGTGTGGGTTAGGGGGGGCCAGGTGGGCTAAATGAGTTTGCTTGGCTGCTCTGTTGTACTCGATTGTAACAGTGCAACCAACTTCAGCTAATAAAAGGAAATCAATATCAAGATGGGACACTGTTTTGTATTTCTTGCTTTAGAGGTTACAGTTCAGTGCCTTGTCGTGTTCCAAGTGTTTAAACACCCCTTTCCTAACTGAAATGGTCTCTTCCAGGTGGTTATTTGACAAACTGTCTGATTTCCAGTTTAATCTTGTTTGTTTGCTTACCCAATGGCCAGGTACACCTGTGTGGGACCAGGTGCTGGGTATGTTTCATCTGACAGACTCCCAGAGAAGTATGGCAATTCATCACTGTGTCATTACTCATTACGCTCTTTAATGGATGCATTGCCTGACATTCTGGTTGGGGTGGGCCACAGGGGCACTGGCCTTAGCTGGAAGCTGATTGGCCGGCTCCCTTGTCATTCACCAATTCCATATTTATCATTGACTAATGATAAGGTTGGCCCTTCTGTATAAGTTTTGACTTATCTTATGCCCCCATCCAACTTTAAAAATCCTAGAATCACCTCTAAGAACATAAGAACATAAGAAATATACAAACGAGAGGAGGCCATTCGGCCCATCAAGCTTGCTTGGGGAGAACTCTGGTCCTGGACCACACTTTTTAGTGTTCAACATATGGTCTCAGGCCTAGAGTTGCTTGGTCTGTGTTTATTTACTGAGAGCCTAAATCGCTTCCACCTTACAGGAGTCCATTACGTGTCCACTTTACTGGATTCACAAAACAATGTCACTTGTTTCGGTGACTAGCACCACATCCATTTTATCTGCCCAGTGGGATCATTGAAATCGTATACTCCATTTTATATTTCCCTCGTGGCCTTGCATGCACACTTTTCAAATGGCTGTTATACCCTCATGATGGTACCCTTTTCTTCTTTTCCCAGGCTGACTTGCTGTTTGACACAGTCCCCTGTCTTTAGACGGCAAATCGCCCATTGATCACGCACCATTAATTATATACAGTTTCAAACAGCCAAAGACTCATGTGAGAGCTGGCTAGGCTTCTCACATCCGATAATAGTTAATTACTTTTAAATGACTAATGACTAATCCCAAATCACTCCAGGCACAGTCTGTACATCGCTCTGGATAAAATCGTTTGCCAAATAAATAAAATGTAACTGCCTCAGACTCCCAAAGTCCCCACATATCTTAGCCAAAATATGGACTTTATCACTTTAAACTCTGCACTTGCACAATAAAACTATTTGCCTGTTATTTTTATAAGCCACCTTTTAGTGTCTTTCTGATGGTAAATGCAGTAAAGGATTCATACTCAGCTAATTCTTCTAAAAAATCAAGGTAATAAAATGTGAAATCTGTGAGAGGAAAAATATCACAGTGAATGTACTGAATGATGTGTTTCTTTTGTGATAATTCTCAATAGAATTGCTAGTAACCTGGGTTTCTATCACATTTTTCTCAGGACAGGGCACTATGGAAGGCTTAAGATCCTTTCACAAGTGAAGGTGTGTCCCCTTTGAATGTTTCCACTCATCATGAAACAGCAAATGTCTCCAGGCGTGTTTGTCTTGGCGGAAACCTCAGATCCCAACAGATTGCTTTTAGATCGCAGGTTGAACTCTGAGCACTTAAACTCCAGGCTCCAGACCTCTATTCAGAGAGAGGGTGGCCCATGTGGACCAGAGAGATGGGTGAGGGGATGTGAAGGTGTGGGTTAGGGGGAGCCAGGTGGGTTACCTGAGTTCGATTGGCTGCTTTGATGTACTCAATCGTAACAGTGCAACCAACTTTTTTCAGTTTTATTTGTATTTTTTTTTATTTGTTTTCATATTACATTGCCTCAAAGTGCTTTACACCATCACCACCCAAAGCCCCCAAAGAGCGAGCCAGCGGCAACAGTGGCAAGGAAGAAGGAAAAGGAGGAGAAGAAGGAACGGTCACTGGGGGGTAACAGCAATATCAATTTCAAGATGGGACACTGTTCCGTGTTTCTTGCTGGTTTCAGTTCAGTGCTACAGTATGTTGAGCATTAGGTGTTTAAACACCCCTTTCATAACTGAAATGGTCTCTTCCAGGTGGTTATTTGAAAAACTCTCTCTTTTCCATTTTAATCTGGTTTGTTTGCATAACCAACAACCAGGTGGTGGGTGTGTTCTATCTGACACTCCCTCAAAGAATTGTACCAATGCACCACTATGTTGATATGCCTGTTAATGGGCACATTAAGGGACGCCCCTGGACGGGGCATATACATGGGCGGGGCCACAGGGACACTGACCTCAGGTAAAAGCTGATTGGTCAGCTCCCCTGTCACTCCCCAATTCCAAATATATCATTGGTTAATGATAAGGTTGGCTCCTCTGTATAAATTATGCCGCCTCTTATGCCACCCACCTTAAAAAAAATCCTGCAATCATCCCTCGTCATAGACCTCACATTTTAGCATTCAAAATATGGTCTTGAACCTAGAGTCACTTGGTCTGTGTTTACTTATTGAGAGCCTATGTCACCTGTATTGTACAGGAGTCCATTACATGTCCATTTTGCTGGACCCACAAAACAGTGTTGCTTGGTTTCTTGACTGCTACGGTGTCCATTTTAACTGTCCAGTAGCATCGCTAAAATCTTGCACACTGTTTAATACTCTCCTTGTGGTCTTGCAGGTATAACTTTTGATCGCTGTTAGCCCTTCCATGACTGTTCCTTCTTTCCCCCAGACAGACAACCTGTTTCAGAGAGTCCCCTGTCTTGTTTTATAACATAAGGCAGCAAATTGCCCATTGAACACGCACCATTAATTAAACAAAGTTAAAATGTCAAATGGTTGAAGTCTCAGAGCTGGCTAGGCTTCTAACATCCAATAGTACTGTAGTTAATTACTTTTAAATGACTAAATGGTCTGTGGGGAAGAGGTGAACGGAATTATGGGATATGCTATTTCCCTAGGAGGATCAAATGCCCCACTGGAGCCACGTTCCTCAGACAGATTAAGTCAGTCATTAGCATTAGCAAGGCTGCATTTCTCCTGCATTGGGGTCTAAATTCAACATCAGGAATTCTGCAGCAACACTAAAATCCTGCGAATTGCTGCTGCAGGAAACTGATTTCTCTATGTTCAACTTTATCTCCTCCCTGAAATGCCTCATTACTGTATTATACACACTCCTCTTGTATCTATAGGATGTTAACTTTATTGTCCTGCAAAATAATCCGAAAAAAAAAATCCAAAAAATTAAAAGTCATGTTTAGGACTCAAATTACCATCAAATTCAATTTGCATCAGATTAGCTTCCTTAATGTCCATTAGCTACCAAATAGCTGCTGGCAGCAAAGACTCCATCACTGTGATGGGAGGAAACCAAACATGCCCCCCCCCCCAACACACACAAACACATGCTCGTGACTTTCCTGTATATCCACCTTTTCTCCTGCTTGGCAAAGGTCCTAAATTGCACGCATCTCTCGTGACACTCACGCTTTCCAACTCTCACACTCATACAAGAGTTCTTACAGCTTATTTATATTATTCCATTTTAAAAGTAAAACCTTGGGGAAGTTTGCAAACCCTACAGACTATTTAAAAGTTAATAAACCTATTCCTTACATGTAAATGGGTGTGCAGGGCTTGTCTCGAAATGACAATCTCATGCCAGCCAGTTGACCAAAGTTGGTGACACTTCCTTGGCCAAGCTTGTTTAATCATGATGATGAAGCAAGAGCACGCAAAATGGCGATGGTGAGCAGGCACATTGTAGACAATGCTTTTCGATTTCTTAGCTTTGTTGCACCTTAAATCAGGGCTACCAAACTATCCAAAATATAGCTTAGGCCCATACAGTCAGGACACAGCCAATGTGAACAGGGGTAGAGTTAAAATAGAGTGAAGATCTGTCCCATTTTGGAATGTTTCCACTCACTATGAGCCAGCAAAAATCTGTGGGTTTGTCACAATAGATCAGTATTCGATCGTGAGTTGAATACAGGGCGTATAAACTCCAGGATCATTAATGACAGTCTCGAGAGTCCCGCCCTTAAAGCGGGGGAGGCCAGGTTAGGGAGTATCCAAGATCTGGGCTGCTCCACCAGCCCACTTGAAAAACCGCCATAGTTTTTTCTCCTTTCGTGTTTGCCCTTCACCAACAACACCATTTTAATCTTCTTTAATCTTGCATAAAAACTCACCATGACATGCATTCCACATTCCCCACTCCACAAAGCATAAAGTTTACATAGACCTCCCCCCTCCCCCCCCATGGGGCGGCGCTCAAACATGTCACAGCTCTCAGACCTCTCCAGGTTGGATGAGGTGGAGCCTTAACGGTGACAGCTAGAGATTATAAACAATCGCGAATCAACACTGAACAGATGGAGATCTCCAGTACAGAGCGTCATGGCCGCCAGCAAAGTGCAGAGTTTTCTGATCACCGGAGCCAACCGGGGCCTCGGCCTTGAGATGGTGAAACAGCTGGTGGAGTCCCGAGCTTCCACCTGCCGGCTGTTTGCCGCCTGCCGCGACCCTGATGCCCCAAAGTCACAGGTACGAGGGAGGCAGCTGGCTGGAGAGGGATTCATGGCCAAAATGGCCAACCACAATTAAAATCAGTGATGCATTAATAAACGGTATTTAAGCGGCGTGTTTTACAAACGTGCAGGTGCATGCTGCTCATTACAGACACGGGTTATGCTCTCGAGGTGCACTTTGCATTAGATTAAAACAGACCCTTTGTGTCTTGAAGAGAACTATCTGTAAAACCTGTAAGCTGTAGAAGTTAATTTGTGCCACCTTAAACATGAAATGATGTTGATGATGATGAAGGTTGTCATGCCATTCTATTTTCTTCTCTCTCAGGGCCTACAAGATCTGGCTAAGAAGTACCCCAAAGACATCACTGTGATCCAGCTTGGTAACATGCATCTAACTCTCGCATTCCTCCACTCACTTCCTGTCCCTCTCTCATTCCTCTCATCCTCTCTCCTTCTAAGTGACATCATACGATATCAATATTAGGAACCAACCTCTACTCAGATCCAATTCTATTCAGATTCAAATGAAAACAGATCCGATTCTATACAGATCCGGATGTACTCAAACCCAATTATATTCATGTCCAGTTGTTCTCAGATCCAGTTGTATTTATGTTATATTCTACTCAGATATCACTGAACTTAGATCCAATTAAATTTGGATCCCAAAATTTCAATTGTAGTCAGATCTGATTGTACTCATATCTGAATGCACTCAGAGTAAATGTATTCAGATTCAATTTTACTGAAATCCAATTGCATTTAGACCTGATTGTATTCACATCCAATTAAACTTAGATTTGATTTAAAAGATCTGATTTTATTCAGAACCAATTGTATTCAGTTCCGCTTCTCCCTCCCCAAACCTGATCAGATACCACAGACCCAAGAAGCATGAAAGAGGCAGCGATGAAGGTGGGGGCTGTGCTGGAGGGGAGTGGTCTGAACGTGCTGGTGAACAATGCAGGCGTGCTGCTACGTGGGGATCTACTACACACCAGCAAGCAGGAGTTCCAGATGTCGATGGAGACCAACCTCATGGGGCCAGTCAGAGTCACTAAAGTGGGGATCCCACCTGAGTTAAATCAGGTTTTATGACGGATGAGGTTCTCAAGCCTGTACTCCCCTGGACAGACTCACTGAGTCTGTTTGGAACCAATAAGAATTTCAGTACAACTGACCTCTGACATGGCATTTTTATTTAAATGTTACATTTCTGAGATCAGACTACAGTTAGCTAAAGATGCATATGTGGCAATCCAGCTTATTTTTAAAATATATTTTAAGTTTAATTGCTAGGGGTGTTTATTAAGACTCAGTACGTTATAAATGTAACTGCAGCAAGGAGTCATTATTCTACCATCTACTGGTGACACTAAAAACATTTACTGCTGTGTGTCATGCTTTTCTGAGAGCGGAAATTCATTTTACTAGTTTTAGTTGAAGCCTTTAGTTTCCACAGAAAACCATGAACAAACCCAACTATAAAAAAATAAAAGCCAAACATTATGAAGATACATTAAATTACGTGACTAATCTGTTGTTTTAATCTAGCCATGTTTCACGTTCCTTGATAAAAAGATAAAAACTTTTTTTGGCTTATTTCTTCTACCATTAACTATTAATCTTAAAACATCTTAAAACATTATGAATATCTGCATGATGATGTTGTGAAGGACCTCTCGCTCCCTCTCCTGAAGGAGTTCCTGCCCTACCTCCTCCAAGCCTCCAAAGCCTCCACCCAGCCGGGCATGTCCTGGTCCAAAGCTGCCGTCATCAACATCTCAACCCTCTTGGCCTCCATAAAGTTAGTCCCAGAGACATACATGGCCCACCCTGCCATCTCCTACAGGATCAGCAAGGTACAGAGCATGTGCCATCTGCCTCAGATGTCTTCCTTGAAAAGATTTCTCTTTTATCCGCCATGAAGGTCTTACATGTTGTCACACTGTACTCCCCTGCACAGACTCATTGAGTCTATTTGGAGCCAATAAAAATTTCAGTGATGCTGTCTGATGTGGCATAAACTGATTGGTTGGATCACAGCAAGACGGGGGCCAGTGAATGTCCATGTAGGCACAGTTGATTAACTGCTCTAATGTGTGACATCTGGCACATATCAGTATTGTGTTATTGACATTATTATGGAAACATTCTTATTTGTTCACAGGCTATACTGTATTAGCTTCTCATTTGTTAGCATGCTGTGCCTCAGATTTTATGATAAACAATGAATGTGAGCTAGTCCCAGGCTCATTGTTCATCCTCCCTTTGTTACCCAGTCTGCACTGAACATGT
>JAABNX020000052.1:15425318-15437988 GCA_015163995.2 Mormyrus lacerda | reverse complement strand
GAGCGCGCATCGCCCGGCACTTTCTCGGAACTCGCGTGTTGGTCTCCTGCCAGGACTGAAAGGGCTCCCCAGTCCGTATGTGAAGGTGGGTGATGACGGCACGTCAGAGTGTAAAAAGTTTAGCAGCTGCTTTTGCATTTTTATTGATTATGGGGATTGATTATCAACGCTCGTGATAATAATTCACATTTTCTATATTTCATTGTTTCTTTATATAATTAGTTCGTATGATATATTCTATTACATATCCCTTGTGGTCCAAGGTTATTTTGCATTGCTTTAATTGATATATTGCTATTGATTTTAATGCAAAGTAATCCTGTATTACTTGTATTAAAGTGTTTTTGAGTGACCCTAAGCGTGCCTGTTTGTTTCTTCGAGAGCCCTATATCCCTCTCTCATCCATTTTAAGACAAAAGCCCACATCATCTACCTGATAATGGTGAGCTGCAAAAAGAAGAAGGTTAGTGAAGCTGAAACTGAGTTCCTGTTGGTGGAGTTACAAGTGCGTGCAAGGGCACTGGGCGGGAGCCTTTCTAGGGGTGTTACCGTCTGTAATTATAATAATAATAATAATTATTATTATCATTATTCAGAATCATTGAAGCAGCAAACAACATGTTGACACTGTTGGATTTCTAACTACCTGCAGGATCCCAACATTCCCAGATGGAAAAGTGCGTACACCAAGTCTAAACCTGACGTGGGTATGTCGACCTACTTTTCCACGTCAAGACCGTTCTTATAACTTTGGCGTGGTACCCAGAATCTAACATCAAATCTGTCCTTAAGAACATTTTATAAATGAGGCCCCTGGGGTCTTGGGGAGAGATTTCGATTTCTGTTGTATTACCCTGCCGTACCGGCATGACTCCTTCTCAAGCGATTTGACTAAAAAGTTTCACTGAAAATTTATTTAATAAATAAATTAAATAAGTTATTAAACTCAAAACTCAATTATAATAACTATTTTTACATTTTAAAAATGGCAATGACAAAAAATACATAGGAAACGATAAAATGTCAATCTGCGTTACCTCAAAATGCTTCTGTGGCCCTGCAGACTGCAGCCTGCAGACAGACTGAACGAATATGGCAAGCCAACACAGTCAACTGCATGTAAAACATGTTAATCATGAGTATTAATATTGTTTGTACAAAGTCAGAAAAAAAGTATCAATTTGTACCTTTGAAAGTATAATTGCGTCTCACTGTGGCTTTACTCTCATGGGTCTGTCAATTGTACCCTAGCTTTAGGTCAATGTACCTTTTAAGGTACAGAAATGGACCCTGAGGAACATTTTTGTACCATTGGGGGTACATTAATGCTGCTTGTACCTCGGGGTACAAGACTGTACCAGGGCTGTACCCTTGCTTCTGATAGTGTAGTTTATCCTATCTTGTTGAGACATCTCCCAATCACCATGCAGAGAAGTCTGGCTACCAGGTGGGTATAAAATATCTGACTGCAAGTCTATCTGACAAATCAATGTAGCCTAAGCAATAACTATGTATGAAGCTCTCAAAGACTCCCAGCAAAGCACAGCATCTGGACAGCCTCTGAAAACATGTAATCAGAGCATATTCACCAATAAGCTTTCATATATTCTCTATTTAGACAAAGCATACAAGAATCTTCCATAGGCTTCCACTGAAGCACCGTGTCAGTGGGTGTCTATGGGCTGTATCGATCCTGGGTTCAAAGGGAAAATTAACGTACAGCTTGTCAAAAGCAACTCCCGTGAAACGGTCAGCACTGGTTCAATTAGTAAGATAGATTACACTTCAATTGCAAAATAGAATGAATTTACATCGTTTCATTGAATAATTCAATTCTTTCCATAATTCTGTGGGAGAGGCCAGCTTCCTGTTTAGTCTCAGAGCTCTCGTTTGTTCGTTGCTGTTTCACATTTTCACCAAAACAAGTCAAAGAGTGGAACTCACTGTGGAAGGTGTCAGTCAGTGAAAAACAAAGCCCACACGAGTATGGTACCTAAAAGCGGGTGGGCGAGGGGGCAGGTACAGGATGCAAATGAGCTCTTGCCGCCTCTCTACTCTCCACGGGTATGAAGGCAGATCTCCTCCACAACTGGGCCCCAAAAGCAGGAGAAGGAAATCAGGACCTCATCATCAAGCACTATGTAAAACCGTTTTCTCTAGCTGATCAAACTTGATGCCTGTCACCTCAGGGATGACTTCCAAGATCAACGCTCTTTGACTTCACCAAAAGTAGCATATTTCACACATCTAGCTGTAAGAGTTTTAAATTTGGGGTTATTCTAATGAATAAGAACCTGAACCATATGAATGTTAGAAATACAAAATGCATGCCAGTTCAGAAACTGATCATAACCATATCATTCAAATCATTGAGTATAATTCATTTAATAGTCTATAATACGTATAGTGAGTACTATGGAAATTTCAGTATTATTTCAGACATTTATTTCATTAAGATCACATTTCTCTGCACGTGGACACCATATAGCATGTGGACTGCATGTCCACCATATAGCATGTGGACTGCATGTCCACCATATAGCATGTGGACTGCATGTCCACCATATAGCATGTGGACTGCATGTCCACCATATAGTCCACTATACAGTGAGTCAACCATGTCGTAGTGCTGTTTAAATTCTCAACTGTAAATTTCATTCACTTTATAGTGCACTACAAAACCATCGCAAGGCACGAGCAATATTTGTTTATTATTATGATGTCATGTGGTACTTCCTTTCACTTACATAGTAACTGGTACATAATTTCAATGGTGTTAATTTTTATCCATATGACTGCTGATAATCTTTTCATCTTACACTGTTATATTTAATACTGCTGAATCGAATGTGATTGCACTACTGCACTAGTTCAACACTGAGCTATATATAGTATATATTATTTTGTTTTATTTTATATATGCAGCATATAAAGCATGTATATGACAATAAAGCTGTTCTGTTCTATTCTGTTAAGATTGTACATTGTAGATAGAAAGATAGAAACTTGCCTCTCCAGGTAGAGTCAATGTCCAGACGTGGTCTGTCAATGTCCAGACGTGGTCTCTGAGTGTGACTCACGGAGATCAGGTGTGGTGTGGAGGTCTGAGCTGATGTCAAGTAGAAGATGGGTTATTACCTGACATTGTTCACCTGCCCTGGTCTAACTCTCCTTCTGGCCAAAGGTAAATATGTAATAATGATAAAATAAACTCGTTTGAATGATACCTTTTTGCACCACCAGCTGCACTTCTGTGGAGATGTCAATAGCTGCATAAATGTCTACCCCACACCAGTATGTCCCTGCATCATCCTCTGACAGGCTGGAGATGGTCACCGTAAAGACATTCCGATTCCTGTCATCATACAGCTTAAATCTCTGGTCTTCAATGAAGATCTTGTCCAAGTTGTTTTTAATTGCATCACTGCAATATTTAAATACTTCCCCTTTGCACAGGTACTTCCGGTTGGTTCTGTAGTAACCGTCGTAGGGACATTGTATTACGGCTTTTCCTCCACTGAGCCCGCTGACTTTGATGAGCTCTCCCGTAACAGAAGACAAAGCTATTGAAATAAGACTAACAGCAAGAAGCATGCTGCCGAAGAGCACCGAGGGAGCGAGGATCACTCGTCTAAATAAGCGACATGCTACCAGGGCCGGAAATGAGCTGCATCTCACGAAAAGCTGCAAGTCACACATTGGCTGAATAGGGACGTGCGTCGCAGGAGAGGTGAATGTCGCCTCTAGTCTGCTGTTTGCCCTGAGCTTCATGTAGAAGCGTCACAGATTGTCACCCCACACTTGCGGTTTAGGCAGCTGACTTCCTGAAATTGCACTTGCTCCTCCGAGCAGCTCTCCCATGCAGTCCCAGGTATCAGTGACGGTGAGTTACAGGTAGATTTCTGCTGAGGTCCCTATGGTCAAAGCCATCTCTCTCCCATAATGCCTTTCAGCCTCACCAGGTCTTCTCTTGGAAAGCCCCACCCCCAGCTTTCCATAACCCATTCACTCTGACATCCCATTCTGGTCCTCCTGACTTCCTTCCTCACATTGTTCTGGTTTCTTTCAATTCTGAACCACCGCATCAAACTGACATTTATAGTAACACTTTACATGATGGGCCACAAATAATATAGCATGATACTATTACTTAAGTATTAAATAACCAAAATAAGTCTTAGTTACATAGTTAATGAATCGTGACACATGTTTTATCATAAGTAGTTACTATATTTGTTACGATATCTGTTAATTCTGTAAACCTTTGTGAATTACTGATGGAACAAGTGATATGATCTAATCTTTGATCATCATTAACGAATCATGATGCATCTTTTTTCTCAAGTAGTGACTATATTGGTTCATGATTTGTCATTAGTGCCCTGTCAAGTGAAGTGTTACCACATTTATTCTTAGCTGACACTTTTATTCAAAACAGAAACTAGAGACAGACCATCCATGGTACATTGGGATTGAGAGCCTTTTACTCAGGGGACCATTGGTAAACTCACTCTGCTGATCCTGGGATTTGAATCAGCAACTTTCCAGTCACAGGTACAGCATCTTAACCCACTGTGCCACACACTGCCCCCTGCTGGTACTTATTAATACTGCCACACACTGCCCCCTGCTGGTACTTATTCATACTGCCACACACTGCCCCCTGCTGGTACTTATTAATACTGCCACACACTGCCCCCTGCTGGTACTTAGTAATACTGCCACACACTGCCTCTCATTAAAAACCACCCCAGATAATTCTCATAGTTCATGGGTTATTATTGAAGTGCATGAAGAATTTGCTCATGTTTAGGTGTCCAGTTGCAAGGAGCATTTCTTAACTGGTGGGACTGCGAGTGGGTGCCTTAAAAATATATCGGGTCATGACTTAATGACCAAGGAAAAATGTGGGTCCTGAGGCTAAACCAGCTGAAAACCTCTGATCTAAAGTAGCAGTGAATTACAAGAAACTCTGTCAATTATACATGTAGCAGAGGAATTGGTTAATTTGGTTTTGGTGCTCTTACAAAAAAAATCTGATTAAATTAAGGCCATTTCATTACTAGCACAATATTTATTCAGATCAAAGGGCAACCACTTCTATATCTTTATCAGCGGTCATTGAAGTCCTATACGATAATAAAATAAACACAATATCTGCATATATTTACATATAGCCCCAATTATAACCATGCATAGTTTCACCATTTTATCAGCAAAATACTCCTTTTGTTAGTATAAAAAGGGACAAATGTACTAATGTTCCTGTCTGTGAAGCGCTCCACAGACTGCCTGCAACATAAACCTTTGCATCGGCCTGATAACTGCACTCAGTCGATTTCCTCTTTCTATGAACAACAGCAACAAGACAAACAACTACTGGTCCACAGAGGTCAAGGGTTCCCAGGCTAAGAGCAGCCAGTATATGAAGGAAATCACACGTTTCATGCTTTTGCACTTTGACTCAGCTGCACGGCTGGGGTCTGTTTACACTGAGCGGGTTCCTGGTTCATTAGCTATGAGTCTGGCTTGTAAAGATGCTTGTTCATTAAGCGTCTTGCCAGAGGCTGTGAGGGAGTACAGAAAAAGACAATCATTATTACAGCTACATGCAGTACTGATCAAAGGCTGAACTCCAAATTAATTGTGTAAATATGTACAAAAACTTCTCAGAAACCCTTTAAGACAAGTTTAAAATCTTGGTATTTCCCCCCAACAAATACCCATGAGTATAACTGGGCTATTTCAAAAAAGCTGTTTTTCAATAATATTAGTGACTGCAAGCCTAAGTACGTTTTAAGAGATTCTTTTAAAGTTGGATCTTGTGGTAAAGTAATCCTCACTAAACCAGACATCGGCACACAGGAAAAAGGAGATACTTCAAAGCAAAGACCGGTAACACGTGCTTGATAATGTATACTGTACTACTATAAAATTCATTCATTCAGCAAATATTATAACAATCACTTGACATAGGCAAACACTGGGAATACATTTTATTCCACAATAATCTGTATGTTGCCCTGAGAGACCATTTAAAGAGACACTCAGATTTAAGGTTAATCAAAATGCCACTTTCACACTGAAATGATCAGCTTAGACTGCAGAACAATCGGCTTGAGCATTTTTATTCCTTAAGAGCCTGAAGATGTAAAAACACATATAAGTAGGTGATTTATGATGACTGTGCGTGTTTTCATGGCATATTCTCTATTAGAAAAGAATGAAGCAACCACTCATCCATCCATTTCTGAAACTGCTATTCAGAGTCACAGGGAGTGAAACAGACAATCTATTGGGAGGTGGGTGGGGGGGGAGGTATGCTACAGTTATAGGAATCTGTCCTGAGAGGAAACCGTTGTGCCCCCCCCCCCCCAGCGTGGGTTGGTTTTACACTGTTCTGCAATTCTGGACCAGGCCCAACTTAGAAATCATCAAACCAACCGAGAAAAATGGAGGATATAGTGGGTAGGATTACAGTGCACTGTCAATCAACCAGTCAACCAATCAACATAGGGCCCATTCCTTATCTGATTGGTGAAACCAGGAAGTGACTGACAGCGTAGGGTAGTCCCACCCACTGCTGCATTGAGGATCAAATTTCCCATTACTCTTCTCAAACCATTCTGGTAGAAACCCTTACAGGTCACCAGGTGGCACTGTTCCACACGGCCACTTTCACCGGAGAGATACTCAACGGCTTGGAGTTGTTGCCATTGATGTTTGCACCAGGACAGAAGAATGGGAACATCCTCTCCGTGAAGTGGTCCTTAAAGGTGTATATAGCCGTCATGGTCAGCGGGTTGGAGAAAGCCACCAGGCCAGAGTCGTAGTCCAGCTGCACACTGACCCTCTCCAAGGGGCTGTTCAGTTTGAGGGGGGTGCGGGGCGTGGTCATGGCAGTAAACTCGCCCTGGCAGTGCGAGATGGTCCAGAAACCATCCTCAGGCCTGCCCGACATCTTCCCCTTCCTGTTGACAGATTCTTTGACCACGCCCAGGACCCAATCCTCCTTGTTTCCCACCTCCACCACCCAGACGTGCCGGCCCGACAGGAAGCCCTCCGCGCCTAGGACGAAGACCAGGTGGTCGAAACGCTCAGGGTTGTCGGGCACCTCCTGGACAGCCCCGCTGTTGGTCACGCTTGTCAGGTCGCTGGACAGGGAAAGCCAGGCGTAGGCAGTGTTGGGGTCCAGCATCACTGGGGCTGAAGGACGCAAAATGTTTTTGGTGTAACAGAAAAGCATATGGAAATGGGCCAGCGAAAGACAAACAAAAAATACTCATTGACTGCTCACAGAAATATCCCCAAACTAATCTGACATACGACAACAACGGTTCCACAGAGGGCCACAGGGTAACAATGTGGTCTCACACCTCCAGGATTAAGGGTTTAATTCCCACCATTAGTTCTGTGGATTATTAGCCCAAAAGCTAAATCCAGTGATCTTGGGTCTCAAAATTGCCATAGTAAGTTTGTGCCCCAGGATGGTGTAAGATTATGCAAACCAATACAAAACAAATAAAGTATAAATGTACTCGCCCATAAATTCTTCATGGTATGAGTACTCATGCCAATTTCAACTTTTTTTGTGATTTATCAGCATCATAAAGGGCTCATCAGGTGTGCTGGCTGTTCTCATGACCTTGAGAATTTCATTTTCTTTTAGGTATTTTTTGTGGTGTGGTGTGGTCTGGTTTGGTCTGGTTTGGTCTGGTCCGGTCTGGTTTGGTCTGGTTTGGTCTGGTCCGGTCTGGAGAGGCCTGCAGATGCTTGCGGACGGATCGCAGCCTGAGTGAGGTTAGTCTTATGTATGACCATCAAATCCCGACACACAAGCTCTCCCTCCCATCTCGCACACAACCTCAAAGGGAAAACTCACTGTACTTAACAATCCCCAACATCTTCTCCCAAACCCTATACTTCAGGTTGCCCAGGTGATGAGCCATATTGATCAGGGCACCTGGAATCTTCTCTGGTTCCTGTATGGTGCATTGGGTCCTACAGAAGCAAATATCAAAACAGTCAGTCCAATGCCATTAGGAGATCTGAGAGAGGGGAGGGTATGAGTGACAGGTCACATACCTTTTTTTGGTGTTCTTGTAATTCTGGGGAAAAAAAACAAGAACTGACATTAATATCTTGATTACATTAAAAGGGTATGGTGAAAACTTGAGTGGTATTTACAGTACTGTGCAAATGTCAAAGAAAATGATGTTTAAATGATACTCCTGTTGTCATGTTTGCGGGCGGTTTGGCTGCGGGAACGAGGCATAGTGCACAAGAAGGGGGGACGACCCACTGGCGGCTTCCGGAACAAAAACGGGGTTTATTAAATAAAACAGAAAACACTAGAAACACAACAAAACCAAAAGGACCACGAGGGGTCGAAAACTAAAGGGCATAAATAAAGACTAAAGAACAAAAACTGGGCAGGAAGCAAAATACATAAAACATCTTAATACAACTCAATCATTATCTACAACAATCAATGAACCACTGGGGAACAGAACAGAAGCAGGGACTTAAATACAGAAACCAAAACTGGGTAATAAGACTAACACAGGACAGGTGAGACTAATTAACAGAGACCAGGAAAACAGGGCACAGGGGAAAGTCATAAACTCAAAAGGAGCAAGACAGGGAAACTAAGAACTAACCAAAGAAACAGGAAAATAAAAACCAACACTAAGGAATTACAACAGGTAAAGACACAAGCAGGGGCACAAGGAACAGAACAAAAACCAAATACTAAATCAGACACAAGAACTAGAGAAACTCAACTGAAACACTAGGGAGCAAAATACAAAAACAGAGGAGGTGGGATTTGAACTCGGGACAGAAGGGAACACAAACAACTGGCTGCTCAACGCGTTGAGCCATGAGGCCAACAGAGAACAAGGGAAAACAAAGACTCACATGAAGGACGGGAAGACCAGCAACACCTGCTAGTCAAATGGGGAAGAGACACAGAGTGAGACAACAGGGGCTGACCCTGACACCTGTTGGTATAGAACTTTGAGTTTACATCTGTCAAAGTGTGGCAGCTCAGCCATTTCCAAATCCAAATGCATTTCTTGACTCGAAAATAACACGTCATGCAGCAGCACTGTAACCCCCCCAGGCCAAGCCTGCCCCCCCACAGCTCAGCAGCACCCCCTAGTCTGTCTACCTAAAATCATTATCCCTAAAGTGGGACGTCTGCTGTATGTTAATATAAATAGGTATTTACAGCATTGGTTTGGGTTAAATTAGGCCCTAAGAGTGGAAAAAAACCAAGTGTCAGACCGTAAACTGTCGTCTGCCCAGTCAGCTCTCGCATTACCTGGAGAAACAGGCCGTCACCAGCGGCGACCTCGTTGTCAATGACGATGATGGTGTGAGAGAGTGAGAGAATGTCCCGCGTCAGGCCATCCGTTTTCCCCCTCACCAGCTGCCACTTCTTATTGTGTTCCTCCCTGAGGGCCGCCAGTCGGCCGGCCTCTTCAGTTCGCAGGAACTGGTGAAGCTGCTCAAATTCCTCTTTGATCTGCTGCTCGGCCCACTGCGTCTGGTTCTAGAAGCAGCGGGGAACTAGTGAAGTCGGGGGAATATTAAGCCACAGTGGAAAATCTTCCTGAAACACATTTTGTCCGGACCAGCTCTGGATGGTTTGCCGACACCAGCCACCATCGTCACAAAACGTAACGTTAGCGACTTTACAGCGCCACTTACACGCCAGCTACCTTGATGTGCACGGCTGTGTCGTCGCATTCCTGCTTCGCTTCGTAAAGGTGCCTCAGGCGTTTCTTCAGAGGTCCCAATTCTTGCTTCAATTCCGCCTGATAGAACAAATAAATAAACCGACCAGTCGTCTCTTAGCGTGCTAACGCAAAATCAAACCACCCATTAGACGTGAGCGGTTAAACGTTAAAGGCCGATTTATTGCTCCCTGTAAATTTTACTTCACACCTGTCTGGCCTAAAGCTGAAGCCCCACAATTGTTGATTCACTCAATTCTCTTCAGTCATCTTCCCCTCAGTTTCCACCCCAGGTTATTGTTCACTACGGTTCAAATCAATACAGCTGATTAACGTTAAAGGGGAATATTTATGCAATGTCGCTCTGTATATGTATAAAGTACCATGTAAGAGACTTGGGCAATTTTTCAAGGTATTTCTCTGGGAAGTAAGTGTATTTTTGTTCAGAGAAAGAACAATATTTAACATACAAATATATGTTACAGTTAACCCACAAAAACTTTCTTGTTCTCCAAAAAGCTACTGATATCTTATTGGATGGCTAGATGCATATCACTTCAGTTCACAAACCTCTCCTCAGGGGCACCTCAGCCATTCCATGTGTTTGTTAAATTTCACCACCAGTTCACTGAATTAATTGATTTAATTAGTTAGATCATTCAATGAGGTACCGGTTAGTCATGTGCTATGTGCTAGTGGTTCAGTGGAGTCAAAGAATACATAGGTGTATCAGACGGTTGCTGCAAAGAAATTAATAAGATCATTTAAATATCATTGTATTTAAAAACTCTTCCACAGTACTGTAATAAATTATCAAGACACTGGCATCCATAGAAAACCCCCCAGAAATTTGCCAGAATCAGGCACTCAACCCTCTAGAAGAATAATGGCCATCTTAATTGCCAAATTTATTGATATGCTTTAAAAAATTTATTTTACACCCCTCTAAACTGACCACTTGTCAGAACCTGTTATTTAATCTGAATATCCTGAACAATACAGCACCCTTTTCCCACCTTCTGTACACTCCCACTTTAGTTTTACACCTCAGCTTTATATCCTTTTTGTCTTTATACTTGTATTCTGCTTGTATTACAATGCATTCTTGCATCATGTTGTATTCTTTATTTTTGGTATTCCTAAACTGTTAAACTGAGAGCTACATATTGTCACAATTTCCCTCACAAAGTTTTATCTTATATTTCGTGTCAGGAATAGATGCAGAAATACCAAATCCTTGGGGCAGGACACGGTCCCCTGGGTTTCACCTTGAGGTCGGGTGCAGCCTCATCCAGCGGACACACCCGGTGTCCCGCGTGCCTCCGGGACGTCTGGCAGACGAAGCAGAGCACCTCTTTGTCATCCTGGCAGAAGAGCTTCAGCGGCTCCCCGTGCAGGCCGCACTGCACCTTGAGCTCGACGGCGGTGGCGGTGCCCCCGGTCCCGGTTTCCGGACTGGGGCCCTGCCGCTGCACGAAACTCTCAGCCACATTCTTGAGCGCCAGGCTGATGGGCGGCTCCGTCAGCGAGCACTTGTGCCGGCAAATGGGGCACTCGCGCCCTCCCGGGTTGCGCTGCCAGAAGTGCCGCAGGCAGGAGCGGCAGAAACTGTGGCTACACTTGAGCACCACGGGCTCATGGAAGATTTCGCAGCACACCGGGCACGTCAGCTCCTCTTCCAGGCGGGCCGTGGTCCGGCTCGACGAAGCCCGGCGACGCTGCAAGTGGCTCAGCGCGGGGCTATGCACTGGCGTCGGCCTCCCAGGCTGAGACGCTGCACGAGGACGTAGCGACATCGCTAAATGGCTAACTTCAAGGAATCGGGTATCTCTTCCTAAAACAGACCCTTCACTCCCTCCTCTAGCCTCCTTATAGTCAAGTCTGCACCCCTTTGGAGTCCTGCCTAGAACCTTCCAGTGCTGCTAGTGTACCCTGTCGCTCCCTCAGACTCTTATGAACATGTCTTCCCTCTGCCGGCTCGACACGGAGATGGACGGCGAGATACCGAAGGTAGTCTCATGCTTACATCACAGCTAAATCAAAATTAGTTTAAGCCCCACCTCATCTTCCAAGACTCCCCCCTCCCCCAACACATCCCTGGACTAGCGTAGTTATAACGAAACCTTTCCTGAAGGTCAATACCCAGAATGCCCTGCGTGTGTTTGACGTACTTACCACGCAGCATTGCACGGGAAAACAGCAAGTGTCGCAGCAGGTGAAGCAGGAGCTGACGCTTTGCAGCATGTTTGCAGTACAAACTGGTTTGTTTTGGAGACTCATGCCCCGGTGACTGTCACAGATACAGGGGCGGGTGCCGGAGTGCTCCTACCTTCACCAGGACTCCAAGGCTACCAGGACTTTTTTTTTTAATGATACACTCAAGTATAGATTCTTCTGTAGGTCAAATGACCGCCGGTCAAAATCGAAACCCTGAAACCGGAGAAACTCAGGCCCATGAGATGGTATCCGCAGGCCAATCCGATGGCAGAGAACTGACTTTGACAAACTGATGCCGCAGATCCTGCTCTACGACTGGCCAGAGCTGCCCTCCGGCTGTGTGTTGGATAGCAGCATGGTTCGGATAACCTTGCTCTAAGCGGTATTCCTCATACAAGAAAAACGTGCCACACTATGGGCCCAAGCACCACTAGCTATGACGATATTCATGATACAAGAAAGCCCCTCAGGCTGCTATTTAATGTAAACCCCACCCTCATGCTCTCCTTCACCCACACAGCCTCTACATGTTATGTACGCTATGTTTATATTTTGCTAAGGTCGTGGATTAGGTGCTTTATGGGTTTATGTGTATGCAGTGACTACTTCACAAAGCCTGGGGAGTATTTATTAGGCGCTTTATGGGTTTATGTGTATGCAGTGACTACTTCACAAAGCCTGGGGAGTATTTATTAGGCGCTTTATGGGTTTAT
>JAABNX020000052.1:15413015-15425056 GCA_015163995.2 Mormyrus lacerda | reverse complement strand
GGGGGGGGGGGGGGGGGTACCTGGCCGTGACTATAACCATCATGTGTGTTTCTACAACAGACCCTAATGACCCACGGTAATGATCATGTGACGCAGCTGTGATGGAGGCTCTGTCCCCTTCCCCACGGGGAGAGAAATCCCAAAATCAAATACGACATGAATTTACACTGTAAATATGACACTTATTATTATTATTAACAATGTTAATCTCACAGAAAACAGCAGATGACTTTTTCAGTGCGAGTTTAGTAACATTTAATCAGTCCTCTTCGATACAGCGATTCAGTAATAATACTGTTAAACAGTGTTAGCGTGAAATTCTCTCAAAACATACCACTACAAAAGCATATATAACAAACTGCATTATCTGACTAGGCTTTCTCACATGGGGCACACAAAACATGGATTAGTCATTACAAAAATAGGTGCGGGCTGGGATAAATCGTCAGAGCCCAAATTAAAGTCAGAAAGTGTTCCCATGGTGACAGATGGTCCTTAGAGCAGGATTTTCCTTCCAAAGGGCCCAAAAGTACACATGTAATTGGCTGTCAGCAGCACTCATGCCCTTTATGCTTGCCAGAGAAAAAGTAAAACTATCAGAACCCCTCCGGATTGTTCCAACCACCCCTACTGGTTAAAAGAAAAAAAAAAAATCTGTCATCCATCCAGTGGTCCAAGATCGCTTACCCAAAGACTTTTTCAAAAATTTAAATTTTTCTGAACTGAAACATCAAACCTTTACATTATTACTATATAAATGCTCCCTGGCAAAGTATCCACTATTGAAATCCAAGTCTTTTATCCTTTTAGCAGTATATCTGCTTTCGAATGCACTGTTCCTATTCGTGTCTGATCCTAGATTGATGGGGGAAACAGATTTAGAAAATGCACAGTAAGTGTGATTGTCACGTGACGTCATTTACTGCCAGGCTGCAGCCTAAATAGCACCGGTATGTAGTGGATCAAACCATTCAGTGACTGACACGGCACTAACTCCGTCCACTGTGGGGTTTAAAGTGTCAATTCCCCTCATTTTTACTTCTTTGATTTAAAAAGTTTCACATTCTGCCACATCCTTTCCTTCATACATATCCTACATCATTCATATATAAAAATATACAAGCATGCATCAGCACTAGGAAACTTATTATTTATGTAGTTATTTTGGCAACTTCAAATCCTTCATAACATGACTTGTCACAGAACTTCATCATGTGATCAATCAGTTCCTGCATCACATGGCCATGTTCAGCTTCTTATGTGCAGAGTTATAGTACATTTTCCAGGAGTTGGGTACTATTCATACAAAAGCTGAAATATGCTATAGTATTTATACTGTAGTACATCTACCTATGTTGTATACCACATCTCCAGAACAGGGCAATAGTGAATCAGTGTCCATTCCAGGATGCAAGGGACACGGTCCAGTGGACATTCACACACCGAGACGCAAACTCAGCTAACCGCCTGAATGCAGGGAGAATGCCAGCTACACATGGTCAAAGACAGGAACGGGATTCGAACCCCCAACCCTAGACACGAGGACGCAGTGCTGAACACTGAGCCCCCTACAGGCAGCTCGGGGAAAGTCAGTCACCAGGCCCACAAATACTATTGCAATAACAAGGTTTCAGTTAACGAGCAGTGCTTCTTTATGAGTAAAAGAAAAAAATATCACACTGCTGACAGGATAGGCGAATACCCCTGTTTGGCCAAGTTCATTTGGGGGGGGGGGGGTCTCCCTCCTTCATTTCAGGTAAAAAAAAAATAAAATAATAATAATAATAATAAAACATAAAAAGGAAAGTCTTACTGGAAAGACGGTTAAAATGAGGCTTGTGTATGTAATGAGGTCTGTCAGGGCCAGTGACACTATGTCCTGGGTTACAGTAAACCACAAATTAAGACTAACGCAGAGCTTGTAGTGTGTACAGGTAAAGGAACGGTGGTCCTTTGTGGTCCAAGAACAGCAGTCTTAGTCCCTCATTTCTCTAAGCAATGCCACAGGAAAACGGCAAGTAGGGCATGAGGTCAAAGGTTAAAGGGCAAAGCAGCCCGGACGATGGCCCGGCAACGTCCTACATGAAGCTCCCTGTCTGGAAAACGAAACGTCTTTTCTTAACAAAGCGAAGGCGTGATGCACGTTCGGTGAGGCGGTGGTTGGGAAACACGCCCGGACGTCACCTCCGGTCTCCACGGTTACAGCCGGCCCACCTTGGCGTCGCCGATGGCCCCCCAGACGTCGAACACGAACTCGTCAGGGAAGGCGAAGTCGCCCAGGGTCTCGTCCAGAGCCTCGGCAAACTCGTCAGGGTTACGCTTGTCCTTACCCAGCTCCACCATGGTGGCCGCTGTGCGTCACAGACACGCCTGGATGAGTAACCATGACTACTGCGCCCTCATACACAGACACGCATACACACGGCGTAACGCGAGCGGTTCCCCTACCCAGCTCACTGTCTCTGATTCCCATGTAGCTCTCCAGGAGGTCATCAACCTTTTCAATGGCCTTCTCTTCAAAAGCAGATGGCTGAGAGACAGTGAGGTGAAAGACAGAGAGAGGTTACACTCAAGCCACTGCCAGCCACAGCGAGGGGGGGGGGGGGGGCTATTGTTTTCTCAGACACCATATACTCTGTTGACTGCCCTCTTCATCCAGGTAGACAGGCAGGTAGGGGTGATGGAGGGTTTACTACACCAGCAAACGTACCAATTCCTCCACAGTAGCGGGCCCCTTGGACCTCAGACGCAGAGTCCCTCGCCCCGTCCCCAACTGGCCCCCCCCAGATCCAGCTCGGGCACCCCCAGATCGCTGACTGATCATATCTGTAAACATAAACATAAAAATGAAAAAAACACATTTATCCTCTTATTGTCAATACAGTCATTTGTAAAAAGAAAAAAAAAAAAAGGTTAAATTAAATAGTGAGGGACAAATTCACAATTCCCTGTAAGGTCAAACTGATTTGCCGCGACTCATTATTGACACCCCAACCCACCAAATGCCTTCAGGGGCTCCACCAGTTTGAGGCAGAAGTTCCGCCCCCTGGGAAGGTCCTTCAGCATCTTGGCGACTTCATAGTGTCTGCAGCCAATCAGACTCTTTCCATTGATGGATTCGATCATGTCCCCGACGTTGACAAGTTGCATTTGGTGAACGATGCTTCCTTCTCTAATTCTCTGAAATACGCAGGTTTTTTTTTTTTTTAAAGCATGTTAGCAAAGATGCCATTTCCCTCCCCCCTTGCTCCGAAATCCAGTTAGCCTGTTTCCTGAAAATTCAACCCTGCAAGTTTTACAGCAATTAATTAGTAACCGAACAATATCTAATAGCAGATAATACAACTCGTTGTCAATTGCCAATTAAAATAAAACGACGTATTCTGCAGCCAATCGGAAGGGATATTAGCTCACTTCCTCCCCACCCAGCGAGCCGCTTCCAGGCCCTGATTGCCCCCCCCACCTTGATGAAAGCGTATCCGGCCCCGTTGTCCGTGATGGTGAGCCCCAGGGCATCTTCTCCCTTAAACACATCCACCTCCTTCCTCTGACCCTTTACATGGGCGAAGATGAAATCCTCCAGCCCGATTTGGCCACCCAGCAACTTCTCCATGTCCACCTTGTGGGTGTTCAGTGTGCAGAACATCACCTGGAACAAGGGGGTGTACGACTAAAATTCAATTCAATTTATTTTCATATAGCACCTTCCCACTGAGTTCCCCATTCGTGAGCTACTACATTCACTACATCATTTACAGGTGGTTCACAAGAGTCAGCTACTTGGTGATATTTCCTACTGAAAACATTTACTACATTCTGAAATGTGCCCACAGCTAATTGGATTTACTTCCCCCTGTTACTATGAAGATATTACTGGCTTCCTGCACCACCCACATCAGCCGGCGGGATCCCGAAGGCTTCCCCGATCTTGGCATAAAGCTCCCGCACGTTGCTGAAGCCTTCGATGCGTCCGGTCGGACTCCCATGGGCCAGCTGCGTGTGGAAGACCAGCCGTGGCCTGAGGCTGGCGGGAGGTGGGGGGAGGCCTGGGGTGACCGTCCCTAGGGAGGCCCCCTCCCGGGCGCCACCGGCCCCCACACCGTCCAGCCCCGCCACGTCAAGGCCCGCCCGAATCGGCTCCGCCTCCTCGTTCTCCACAAGCGGCGGTGCCTTCTTCCTCCGACCCAGACCCAGTGGCATTGCTCGGCCGTCCGCGTCCGCTACTCCGGAGCCAAGCCTTTGTCTGTCGCTTCTCAAGCCCCCCTCGGCGCAGGCCTGGGCATGCCACTGAGCGCCGGTGCTCTCGATGGGGACTGGATGCCTGCCCGCGCCTCCCACGGCTCCACCAGCAGGTAGCGTGAGCGTTAGTGTTTCAAGTTCCCCAGGAGTCTGAAACACATTCACCGCCTGATGGTATACTAGCTCTTACTTGGACCTACGCCCTGGAAAACAGAAAGAGTGTCTAATATAACATCATGAAATAATAATCACACCACAGGTCGTATAAACCTGATGAACTGGTCACACACCAATCGGTTTGCCTTAACATCAGTATGCAAACAATTTTACAACGAGCTGGATTCAAATAGAGGGCCTCCTCTCGCAGCTCTACTGGAGTGACGTTTGTAAGTTGTTATGGCGCTTACAAACAACTGCATCATCGCCGTATTTTCTGCTTCAGCACAAATGCTGTGTGCAGTTATGGTGAAGCCCGTGTTCACCGGAGCTCTGCACGAAGCTGCTTAGCGGAACCAGTCGGGACCAGCGTTCCGATCCGAGCAGCAAAACAATCACGTGTCACCCTTCCTCCCGGGCCCCCTCCCCCCAAAATCTGTGACAAATTTCAGGTCCGACTGCCTGTATTTCCACTTTTGGGGACGGGTGGGGGTGTCGGAAGTGCGATCCGTTTCACTCGCCATTAGCAGCTCGACTCTTGCCTAAGGAAGCCGACTGAAGCGGCTGTAGGTGAAGCAGACTTTTTTAACGCAATACCGTTAGCTGGCTGGTTAGCAGTCGCCTCCCTAGCCGCTAGTGCCGATCGCATCTTGCTGTTGCGCAAGCAAACCAGTTGACCAGTTAGTGAGTGAACATTGTTCGCAGTTTTTTCACTAGTTTAAAACAATGTTCATATGGATGAATCGCCTAACCTACCCCGACGTAGGCATACAAAACCTAACTTGGAGATCAAATTTACCTTTTCATTTAAAAAAAGACAATGGTGTCATATATTTCGTTTGATGGCCAGCCGAATGGGTGCGTGTTTAGGGGATACTTACCAGATCATATGTTTTTCTCGGTCCCCGGTCCCCGGTCCCCCTGCGCAGGATCCAGCGCTAGATCCAAGCAAGACGTTCAGTTCCAGCCCCAGTTCAGTAGCCGACAATGAGACTGGAGGAATAGCGGAGGTACGTCACCACACTAGGGCGGGACTTAAAACTCCACAGCCAATTGAATCGCACCCCACACCCAATCATCATCGGCATCATCATCTCCATCTTTCCAGAACAGGGACCGGGATTTGTTGGGTTGTCCTGTGAACCCGTTACTGACTAATTCACGACAGTTTATCCACCCTTAAACTATCGAACTATTTGATTAGTGCGAAAAACGTAGAAAACGACAAACTTTGGAATAGACCTTGATGGAGCTGGTTTAGAGCACGTCTGGCTATGTCACAAGTGGTGTAAACATTGTACTCACACATTATATGTAGAATTTTTCAGCTGAATTTTCATTTGGTTTTAAATAGGATTTTGAGCTCCAAACTGATGTGTAAATTAGGGTTTCAAACAATAACCACATGCCCTTTTCTCGACTATGACCACTCTACTGATGAGTTATAAAAGCCACTGCATGCAACCATCAAGGAAGGAGATATTTTCGGTGACTTTAGTGTGATTGCATTTAAAATTAAACGCTCCGTTTTAAATAAGAGAAAAAAATCTCAATTTTACCCGTGATCGCGTCATATAATCATATAAATGTTCAGACACGTGTTTTCCTATAATTATATTTCTTTTCAAGTAAACCCCCCAAAAAACTCTTAGATCATTTCTGATATTTGAATGTTTTATACGTTTGTCATGGTTCACTTTTTACACAATAAACTATACACGTATGTCTTAGGAATCCCAGTTATTTAGTTATATTTGATCCTAAAATAACTGGTGATTGTATATCGTAATTAGGGCATATAATTCGTAAGTAGTGCCCGTAATTGGAGATCGTGTCCGTTAATTCTGTCACAACCAATATTCCAATATCATCTCACAGAAACTCTAATAGGGAATTCCAACTTGAAGTTGTATTTCAAAGTAGCTTCCAACTGATGATTTTGTACTGGTTTTGATTACAGGGAGCATTTTCACTTTGAACTACTTTTTTTCTAGTTAAAAAAGTAACATCCCTGTTTGTCCTGCTGTCATAACTCTGTTTGTCCTGTCATCAGAAGCAGCACCAGCACTTGCCTGCCCCCTGCTTTAATACTCAGAATTTAAAATTGGGACTTTGCCATCTTACTCATTTGACTTCCTCTGCTGGCCCCTGGACGATGGGCTTCCCCTTTGAGTCTGGTTTTTCTTCCTTCTAGGGAGTTTCTCCTTGCCACTGTCGCCTCTGGCTTGCTCACTAGGGCTTTGGGTAGGGATGATGTAAAGCGCTTTGAGGCAATTTAATGTTGTGAAAATGTGCTATACAAATAAAACTGAACTGAAAATTGAATTGATTCACAGCAAGGGGTCCCCACTTATTTTTTACTCCAAGGGCCAAATTCCACCAGCAACACCAAGTCAGTGTCCATTGTTTCTGAAAATATTGTCTATTGGGATGGTCTCTGGTTTTACGATAACATTTGCCGATCAGGCCGTGGATGATCCAATTCGGATAGTTGATTGTGTGGTCCAGATTATAAAGTATATTATACATATTATACATAAAGGTTGATTGGTGAGCACTGATTTACAGTAAGCTTTTTGAAAAGTATTTATTGTTGTATTTAAATATCCACACAAAGAATATACATTGGTTCCAGAGCCTTGAGGACCACAGTTAACAAATTTGCATAATCTCTGGTCCAAGGCATTTATAACGAAATAAGCAGGTGATGCATCAATCTACCTAAGATGGATGTTGGGAAGTGTTTTCACTGCATCAGATAGCTGAGATCTTTAGTGTTTGACTTCGAACTGCACCGTTGTCACTAAGCAGCTTCACATCCAGGCTTTCCGTGATCAGCTTCAAATGATCAAAGCAGAATCAGGCAAAATCATTAAAAATGAGGCAGGTGTCAATATGTTTCAGAGCTGAGCTACACTGCCCTCACATCCAACACTGACAATTTAAATCTAAAAGACAGAGAAAAAGAAAACTGTATGGGTTTTAGATACAAAGCATACATTCTCTAACACTGAACACTCATTCTCAGATTGACATTTTTACATTTGCTAATAAATATATACAAGTAAATTCATAATTAGTCCACATTTACCAACCGGCCCTCACCAGAAACGGCAACTGACATGACTTCTTGTCCATATAACATCATCAATTAAGTAATTAAGAGATAGCTGAGGTAGAACAGAATCCAACACACTCGAATGACCTCTATGACTGGGACTGCCAAGCAGTGAGGTGTTTCTTAAGAATACAAGAGACGCATCCAGCCCAGACCGGGACTGGTTTATTGTTACCCGAGCATGCAGTGAACACAAAAATGAATCAGAACAACAGGCTCAGACTGAGATTGAAAGGATTCTGCACCAATTTCAACATCTTAATTATGCAAATATTATATACAACTGCAGTTATTTCTGTAATGTAATGCCTACTAAAGACTCAATTTTACTTCTGGGATTTCGCACAATGGCATATCATAAATAACATACAGTTTATTATTTACTTCTAATTGCATCAATCAGGCCTCATGCGAGGGACTGTTTGGACCTTTTGCATTAATGAAAGAGGGAAACCAAATCTAAACTGCTCCACAATCCTGCATCCGCAGAAGAAGGTTTCTCTTTTTAAGGAAGTAGAAATCTGAGTACCTAGAGGCGTCGGCCAAATTTGGGCAATCACAATAAAGTAGTATAGTTCTGTTGAATTAAGAACTTAGACGTAGTCCGACCCTACAGGATTTAGGACTTTTCTGGTGTCACATGACAAGGAAAGAAGAGAAGAAATTTGACTCAGTGAGGGAAAAACAACCCGGTTCATGACAAAGGGGAGAAAAGTTATCCATGTGTGAAGAAAACTCTGCACTTTAGGAACATCTAGTTTTTTCATTGTGACTCGTGCATACATCACGCACATATTCATGAATCAAGCTCATGAAACGCTGAACCGCACCAGGTAACAGCGCCTTCCAGTGGAACTGTACTCATCTGCAGTCAGTCAAAAACATTATCATGACAGGGTGTACTTCTGATGAGCCTTATTATAACATTTCACGCACGATTTTGATCCAGAAATTTCCCCCCATCCACCTTATTCTAACCTCAAACGCTCTATGAACCTTAAAGACGACAAACATGCTAAGCGAGTTAGCATATGCTAATGCTTCCTGCCAATCAGGTCACTCCTCTGCTTTTAATGCTCTGATGGAGGTGACAACAGATTAAGATGATTAAAACTATGTTTTGTATTAATCAGTAAGCTTTGTTAAACAAATAAGTTAATTAAAATATTTTCTGTATTCTGTAGTTCCAGGAAGACGTGCTTGAGGATATGGCAGAGCGAGCCCCAGTGAGAAGCGTGGGTGGTGGGACAGTGCCACCGGGCCACGTCCTTCTGTGCAGGGACTCAGGGCGGGAGCACCTGGCTGAGAGCATGGCGGGTCCCTTGGCTCAGCTGTTCAGGGAATGCCACCTCAAACTGGAGCACCAGGTCACCCCTCTTCTCGGGGCACTTGGACAGGGGCAGGCCCTCTCCAATGATGCGCTTCTTTGTCCCAGGCTTTACCACATCCCGGATCGTCGTGGTGATAGTCCGGCCATCCAGTGTGGGGACCGTGACAGTGCAGCCGCAGAGTGCCTGGGGGTGGGGGCATTGAGAGGATCAGCGAGCACAGACAGGGAAAGAAAAGACATTCTGCATTTCTATTACACCCCACAGCCAATAGAATAAGAGTATATTTCTTGACAACAGCCCGGCGGATGCCATACGTTCAATCACCAAACGAATGAAAACATTTCACCTACATTAATGATCATAGTGGTACACTGTAATTCATGGTGACTGCAATATTAAAAATAGCAATGAAAGCTTTACACATTTATAAGGATCCATTACTGCATCAGTTTCAGCCAGGGGACTCAAAGGCACAACAGCAATGCCGCTGTCTCTCTATCTACCATACTAACACACTGACCAGAGAACCCGCGCACTCACATCTCTCAGGGGGATCCTCGTGAGGTAGATGATGTCAGAGCCCTCCCTGCAGAAAACTGGGTGTGGCTTGTCCTTGACCACAAACACCACGTCAGCGGGGATGTTGGAGGGTGTCTCGTCACCTTCTCGGGGGAAGGTGATCCTGGTCCCCTCCTTCCATCCCTGGTGGATCTCCACGGTCAGGATCTTGTCCTCGCGGCGTGTCGTCCGGCCGTCCGCATTCAGCCGCCGGTGGGAGATCTTCATCTTCTTGGTGCAGCCGGTGAACACCTCCTCCAGGCTCACTTGTAGGTTATGCACCACAGGGGCGTCCTTTTTCTTTCGGGTCCCAGGGGCGCTTCCTGGCCGCACCCTAAAGGCCTGCTGGAAGCCAGGCATGCTACCCATCCCAAATCCGGCAAAAGGGTCATTGATGTCCATATCCCCATCCATCCCGCTCTTCCCGAAAAAGTGGTCGAAGGGATTACGGCCTCCGAAGAACTCCGCAAACATGGCGTGCGGGTCACCGTGGAACGTGTAGGTGAAATCAGAAGCACCTGAATTGCCACCCCTAGGAGATCCTTTTAAACCTGCGGAGATGCACCAAGAGAGGAAATAAGCAACTCGATGCTGCTTAACAGAAAACAGAGGCATTTATGTCCAAAGATTATTATAAAACTAAATCAATATGCATTTTTTACGGTTAATAACATCAGCAGGCTCCCAAGAAGTATGATTCAGGATATCAGGTCATCCATCCATTCATCCATCCATACATCCATCTATCTTCCATAAACACTTCACCCAGTGCAGGTCTTGGAGAACCAGGAGCCTACCTCAGGAGGCACAGGGCAGGGAATATTAGGGCATGATACCAGTCCATCACCGAGAACACAGAGGCAGATATAAGCAGAACAAAATTTAAAAATCTAATTAATTAGCGCCAAATGCTATGTAAATAACACGTCGACGGACTGTGGCAAAAAAGGAAAAAAAAAACACAAAAATGTACACACACACACACAGACTCAGATCGGTATTCAGACCGACAGCCATAACGCTGCCCACTGACCCACCATTGCACCCATGCAGAAAATCACATTCCTATTAGAATCAGGAAAACTATCTGGGAATAGGACGTAGGACATAATAATCACAACTGGTCATTGACACAACAAAATGCGGTTATAAACCTTAATCGAGCCATTTTTATAAGCTGACGAGTTATATGCCCTCTTGAGAAGTTAAAGTTATCCGCACATGGGTTAAAGGACTCGGCTGATTTACCTTCCTCTCCGTGTAAGTCGTAAAGGTCCCGCTTCTTCTTGTCGCTCAGGACATCATAAGCTTCTGCAATCTCTTTAAATTTCTCCTCGGCTCCGGGTGACTTATTCTTGTCTGGGTGGTACCGCAAGGCTTGTCTGCGATATGCTTTTTTGATCTCGTCATCCGAGGCGTCCTTCTGCACGCCCAGCAGTCGGTAATAGTCTTTACCCATGGCGACCGATATTTAACGGCGATATTAACTTTTTAAAAGAGGCAATAATCCCGACCAAGCTCGGTCACGTCGTTTCATTCCGCTCGTCCGCCTCTCGTCGTTCTTTCATCGGCTGACCAACATTCACAAAACGGACGTTTTGATCATTTCCAAGCAAAATCGTCGCCTCCTTCGCAGCAGAAACGCGACCCGCCGTCTCCGCTCGGGCTGCTCGCGAATCGCGGAGAAACTTCCAGAATGCGCCGCTAGACACGCGACACTCCTGACTGCACTTCCGCGTGCCGGCGATCGCTAGGTGTCGTCACAGGGCTCGCTCCGCCGCAAATACATGTAAACAATACACGTCACTAAAAACAATAATAACAACAACAATAATAATGGCAACGATAATTACTTTGTGCTTTAAAGACCCGATGGATAACGGTAATCGGTACCATTTTAAACATTTATTAGAAACAATGTCTGATTTCTCTAGATGTTTGATTTGACCCTTAAATTCAACTCACTCTTCTTTTGCACGCCCAGCAATACGTGGACGTAGTTGGGTGCACTAGGTCACACGTGGAAACTGCAAGGAGAATGTGTACCAGAATAAGATTTGCTCAGACAGCCTTAACATCATCATTCTGAAATGCCTGTTTTGAAATACTGCTCCTTGTTGACTGTTTCCCTCCTGCTTATCTCCCCCTAGCCCAGAAGGGGGCTCTCTTCCTGTCAGACATGGGAGGTGCAGGCTGGCTGTTTCTCATAATTTCAGAAATCCCAGCAATCCCAGCCATGCTGGCGCTTCAGCGGCTGAAATAAGAACTGCCCCACAATGCTCTTCTCTTGGAGTACCTCCCACTTCCTGCCCACTTGTGGGTGTATGTGATAAACAGATTCTCACCAATTTTTTTTTTTTTTTGCCACAGCCATGAGTCAGACACAGTGGATCTGTGTTGATTACTGCCTGACATTTCCTTTACATGCTCCATCTTGTACAACAGCACCTAGTGGGAGGAGCTACAGCAGAGGGGGTGGAGCCAGTTGCTCACACATGGAGCAGTAGGCATTTTAAATTTAGCAAACGGAGCAGTGATTCTGAGTATCCTGCCTATCGGATTTCATCTTCTGGTGGAGGGGGGGCAGTCTGGTCCTCAGGTGCTGCCATGGGAAGAGACGGAGGTGGCTACAGCCTGCT